>CAJHUC010000801.1:0-120557 GCA_905146915.1 Ostreobium quekettii | reverse complement strand
ACAGGTGAATTGCCCCTCTGAATTCATAGGTTCGCAATGCCAATGTACCTCCTATGCCCCACAAACATTAATTTGTATCATGGGTTTAAATAACACTTTCTATATACACACACGTTTGGCCGCCGATGCTTTCAGCTCCCAACGGGAGGACAATTGATTCACAACAGATACGGTCTGACAGCAAAAGCTCTGAATGCTCCAGAGAATCCTGGGGTAAATTCCATGAAATAAGAATCTAATCCTTCAATGGCATTATATTCTCTTTGAATATGATACTATGAAGTGATATTGCAAGTGGCGGCTTCTGCGGATCCATGCTGCGGCGCTCTCGGGAGTTGAACGCGTGCCAATTTTGTGTCAAGAGGCGAAATCTGGCCAACGTGGTCTCGACACAAGTGCGTCCAAGGAGCGGCACAGCTAACCGCGCCCATAACGATTTGCGATACCCCGCATCCTTTCATTTTGGCATTGAATCCAGTGCAAGAATATTTCGTCACATCCAGCAGGTAGAAACGAAGATAGGATTTCTTTCGCATTAATTTTCATTAGCCGCGATACATGGCGAATCGACCCACCACACAGCGCGCACCAAGTTCTGTCCAAATAAATACTTCGATCCTTCAGATTTGCAACCCGCTTAGTCCCCAAATGCGGCTTTCATGTGTCAACATATGGGAACCAAAAGCTCCCCTAGCCAATTGCAGCAATGCCAAATTCAGCATGTTGACAACCCTTTTGGAGCCCGCCAATCAAAATGAAATTGCAGCTTCAGTTGGGCTAAAGAGTAATAATTCTCTTCTCAGAAATATGTGTACCTCCACTGAGGTCATTTCTTCTCATTCTTGTTTCAATGCATATCATTATGAGCATTTTGTATCCGCAGAGATGTTCCTAGTCAAGGCTCCCTGATACCAAGAATCTGCAGCTCTCAAATAGTTTTTAAACACCTCCTCTCAAATCCCGCTATTCTCACCCATTCACTGGAGGCACTCATTTTTATACTTTCAGCAGCTGTTATGATGTTGATTACCCAACAGTCCACCATAAATTTTGAAAAACCAAACCACGCTCAAAATTGTGCCTCATGCATGCATCTCCGCCGGGGAATTGTGAGGGGAGCTCCAAGGTGATTTGGAGCTCCTTCCGAGCCCCAAAGCTTTCATGAACACCTTGAGCCACGAACGGCGACCCAGGGAGGCCGTATCGTCCACCATATGCCTCTTGGCGCATTTCTTCAGAATGTTTAGAATTTTGTCCTTGATCTTAACGTCGTAACCCTGGCTTTCTACCTCTTCAGTCTGTCCCGCGGCAGCGCACCATGTCCCAGGATGCACCAAACTGTGGAGAATCTGCCCCAATATTTCCGCAACGCTGATATCCTCCACTTTCTCTCCCTCGATGTCACTGAATATCTCTTCAATCGATGCCTTCACATCCACGCAACTTCCTGCCGAATTTTCTGACAGCACGTGCCTCGTCATGGCGAAGTATACGACATACGCAAACGGAATGTCAACAGCCATCATTGCAGCGCCCACCACGAGAACCAGGATTCCAATGATCATAGTCAGAATGTTGAGTGGAAGAAGAACTACTTGGCCCATGGCAAACAGCAAAGACTTCGCCTGAGTTTCCGCGACTCCGCCGTGTCTGCTGATGCAAAGGCATCCTGCCGCCTCGCTACCATTGTTTCCCTCGTTCCCACGCCTCCAGCAGCAACCAAGCAGATCCCAAAGAATGGACAACACATTGTACCATGACATGAGCATCATCGCCACTCCGTTCCTCATGAAATAGCTGTCGTCCACAGTCGCCAACGCCATGGAAAAAGCAGACGAATAATGCACCAGAAAATTCTTGCCTGCCGGCTGGTCCTCTGTGGCCGCCACCACCTCTTTCACCGCCTGCAGCAGCTCGTCGCCATGAAACAGGATGGTCAGCAGCCTCTTGGTGTTGTCCCTTACCTTCCCAAGCTCTATGGCGATGGCCAGGACGGCAGCCGTCGAAGAGCTGTCCAGCTTTCCCTCCGTGGCAAACCGCACGGCCAGCGAGGCAATTGTCAGCACCATCAGCGACAGGCACAGGAACATGCTTCCGGCGTAGCGGGCCAAGGACCTGGAGAGGGCCATTCTGTCTGCGTTGGCGCGCTTGTCGAAGAGGCCGCTGCAGGCTGTGAAGAGCCCGCCCGCGAGCACGAGGAAAATCTCTCCTCCTAGCGGCATGGCTGCCTGGGCGTGCGGCCGCAGTTCAGCTTGGGTTGAGCTCGACTTGTTTAAACTTGGGTTTAGTTTGGCTGGCGCCGCCGCCCAAACGAGATGCAAGAGCTCCCGCTGGGTAAACGTACACTCCCCACTGGGGTGTCTCGAAACAGAGTCTTGCGGCCGCGCTAGAAATGTCTTGGCAGAGATGCACTGACCACCTACAGGCAAATCGGCAGTAGAGTCATTATAGCATCGCTTTCAAAGTGACTCGACGAGCGACCACATGCACCACAATGTCCTACACCCTTCATTTTTCCGGACATGAAGGCAATGAACGTCGTTTCGGGTTTGAAGTTTCTAGGCTTTGGATTTTGGGGCCCTCGTGGCTTTCGCGACCTTCACGACCCCTCACAACCATCATACTCGGAAATGATGGATATCGGGACAATTTACACAATGTACGGAAGATACGGGTGCACGACAATCCATCTGGTCGCGCGCATGGAAGGGCCCTCCATGCTGTGCAACGCAGTCCATCCCATAAGCCACACCCCTTTGGCTTCGCCTAGCAAACAGGGCGCCGCCTCTCCGGCTGTCTCGCACGAAACAACGCGACTCGGGTTGGCAACTGCGTCAGGCACTTCTCGCACCCACAAACTGCTCAATGCAACGTGCGGGGCCCAGCCACGCGTCGCTGCGACCGTGGCTCCGCGGCGGCACGCCCGGGAGCCCAAGGGGAAGCTACTCGCGAGGCGATCGCCACCGCCTTCAGCCACCAACCAGGACTGTGGAACTTTGCCAGTCTGAGCCAGAACGCCACCAGCCAACAACCAAGGGAAGGCAGTGCAGCGAGAGACGGCTCCCGCCCAATAATCGGACGGTGACGCAGGTGGCCTGTGTCCGGGAGCAGGGGCAAAGCCCGTGGGGGACCCGTGTGGCGGGCAAGCGTTGGAGGCACACGACGGCGATGGGGGCACGGTGGGTTAATGCCATATTGCCGCTGTGTCCCAGGCCGTCCCAGCACACAGCCACGGGCAACCCTTGCCCCCGGCAGCACCATCGGCAGCGCGATCGACCCCTCCCTGCTTTCAGCCCCAAGTTGCAATCGGCCCTGAGCTGTGATGAGCCCATCCCCGGATCCTGCCCGCTGGTTGCGGCGACACGTTCGATTGTCGGGAATTCATTCACAGCCCAGGAGGTACCCGGCGGCGCCGGTGTTGGTGAGGCCGGGTGCCTCCGGGAGCCCACAGGCGATCCAAAATGGGCGGCCCTCGCCCAGAGACCTCGAGCTGCCGGCGCTATTCTGGCCCCGATTCCCTGAGCCGCGCGGCACCCGGAGTTGGTAAGGCCACTCAGGCCGCCCTGCTGCTCGCGCCCCCGCACCCCACCGCAACACCACAACTCCAAGGCTTCTTCCTCCCACGGAGCACAGCCACCATGACGGACGTCAGCCCGCCACTAAAGCCCTCCCCAAATACACACCCACGCCACCCACAAGCGGTCTACGCCCCTCAAGCCCAGGCGGCTGGTCTGCAATGAGAGCACCTCCATGGCTTGCCGCCGTGGCGGGCAGCGGGCAGGCCGCCATGACGGACCCCCCACCCCACCCTTTCCTGGACCATGATTGAAAGCCAATCAACCGCAGTGGACCACCCCTCCTTGCAACCCATCGACGAATTCGGCTCGGAAGACATCTGGGAAGGAGGGAAGGGTTACCCACCTGCGAGAGCGTGGTCGAACGGAGGCTCTTGTCGGTGCGCTGGGCCTCGTGAGCGCCGTTTGCACTTGCGGGGCCCAGCATTATAAGGGCTGGCGGCGGGGGAAAGTGGCGGAAGGCTGCGTCACCTACACAGCTTCGCTTCTGGCTCCCGCGAAGGTGCAATGAGGATTCCATGAACGTCTCGTGAAGGTTCCGTGAAAATGTATGCCTGCTTCGATGCGACATTCATTCGGCGTCCGTTGCACGTCATACACTTGCGAGGTGATGAACGTGCCCGTTCATCGGGTGTTGACTGTAATATGGAATGAACTCGTCGATTCTGCATGCAATTAATTTATGTTGCTTCATGTTCCAGCATGGCATACTGATCCTTTCATAAGCTTCTCAAACACCGAGACAAGGGGAACATACGTTATTGGGCACTGTGTTTAGGTGGATGTGTGGGTTTTCATTCTCTGGCCGGGCACGCAGCTGATACAGCTATGTCACCATAGTGGCTGCATGAACTTGGCATTCCCAACTCTGTTTGTGGATTGCAGCGCTTGTACATGCAAAGACAGCGCTGTGCGGTGGTCGTCGCGCACGACGCTGAGTTTTCAGTTACTGGAATTTACACAAGATGGACGTGAGGGCAGCCTCTGCTTTGACTTGAAACTATTTTGTCTGCATTTGCGATTATTTCAACTGCCTATTGGCCGCCGGTGAAGAACTCTTGGATGCAGCCATTGCGCCACGCCTCGAAGCTTCGCACTGTGGCGCAACGCGTGCATTCAAATATTATCCGGATAATATCCGGATCCGGGAGCGGGCGGTTGGGTCGCGGGGTCGCAGGGGGTGGCCGTTGAATTTTCCGTGCCCTTTTGCATGCGGTTTAGTCGCGACGCTCCATCTTCGATTTTTCAGACACCCTTGCCGCTCGTAGCGCTGTGCTCTTGGCCAACACGTTCCCAAAATTGTGGACCGAAGGGGTGTGTGCGCAATGGTGTGCACAAATGTAGTGTGTATTGGGCGGCGTTGACAGGTCGCGACCGTGATGCGGCTGCAAGGTCGTGCAGAAGCCGGCATGTCGTCTCTATCTCTCGAGGAAAGCCCAATATCCTGCGACGTCGCGGGGAGCGGCTGGAAGGATCGTGGGGCGTCGGCAGCGTCGATGCGGTTAACCGAAAGGATGTTTTGGTGGAATGGGGGTCGCCAGGGCCGTCGTCGGCGTCGACAAGCTCCTAGTCTCCACGCAGACGCGCAAGCGCCATCCTTACTTTTGTGCACCCTTCTTTAATACGCAATCTGTGCTAAACGAGCCGGGAACGAGGATCCTCCTTGGAGGCAATGATGCCGTGGAGTCTCCTCTCAGCAGACGTTCACTTACTTGACAACAGTCGCCAAAAGCCAAAAACTGACAGCAAAACAGGATCAATATTGGCAATGTTTTGTGATATTTAAGGCAAATCAAACGACATGCTACTTCTCCTACAATATTCTTGTCCTTTATTCAACTGGTCCAGACAAAGGTTAAATGATGTAATTCGGAAAGTTTGGTAAGGCAACTTCGACACACCTTGTTGAGTGCTACCCACAAAGCCCTCAAACGTATCAAACAATATCGTTTTTCTCACGATACGTCAAGAACACCTGCAGCGGCATTTTCCCTCGTGTTGGGCCCTAACCCTTGCAACGGCAAGCTTGCCTTGCCCTTCCATAGAGGTCGATCGAGTTGCTCTACAACTAGGATACATAACTTTTAGATATTCTGTTGTGCATAGGAGATGTAACTAGATTCCAAGCAGCAACTCCAGAGCAGTTATTAGGGTTTTGCCGCAAAAAATTGGATGTTAATAGGTACTACGCAAATGTGGAGGCCAATGCCAAGAGACACCCTCATCTGTGCATGAGCATCATCTTGGCGCATGTACCAAGATGCGGAAGAAATTGCATGGTGGTGCTAGCCAAAAAGTGGCCAACACGGCCAATCGTTGACAATTCGATAATTTTGGAAATGCAACTGAATATAATGGAAGAGACGGTGCAAACAAAATGTGTGAAATTAATGATGCCAGAATTCTTTGAAGGCATAGCAATCCTCATTTGTATTCTGCAACAAGGTTCTTGATGACGTTCTTTGAGAAATGGGGTACAAAATATCGAGATAAGGCGAGAGCAAAACTATTGGGAATTGAGTCCCCGACACAAGATGGCAGGAGCGTTCTTGATAAAGCTATGAGTATCCTGCTGTATGGTGTTGACTAATATATCTAAGATATTTACAAACCCAAAGTAGACAAAGGAGTCCGGATTTTGTGACAGGTTGACTACCTGAGTTGATGTTGCATGGTTATGGAAAGATTGGATTACATACAAGACTTGTAAGGGAGGTAGTACAAATGCAATGTAAATTTGAATTCAAATACAGCATGAAGACTCCAGAAAACAAAGGTTGAAGCAGAATATTTTGGACCTATTTTCCACGAGCTTGGCGTGGCATTGCATTCTTGTATTGAGATGTAATACAGTACAATGATATGGACAGGAGGATTGTAAGCCACCCTTATCGAGGTCAGATGTGCCGCCACATATCCGCCCTTGGTCATGTTCAGGATAGCTTTTGATCCCTCGTCGACTAACATTTATGTCTTAGAGTAGTGTGAATCCACCCACCGCACAGAAACACTGCAGTTCTGTTGAACCGCTCATTGCAATTGCGCAGGTTTGATCCCCGTTTGCATTCCATTTGCGCACTCCATTTCCAGAAGACTGTGGTAGGGAGCGCTGCTAATACATAGCGGCAACGCCGAATTCTACCTGGTGACAATCCTCCTCAGGGCTGACTAGTGCAAAATAAATTCCTAGCGGAATTGTGTTGGCAACTATAGCTCAAATTGCTTCATTCTTCACTTATTATTTGCCAACACATATCAGCATGACCATTACTCGTCTGCATAATATATCTCAATCCCATTTCTCTGACACAATAAAGATAGTCAAACAGTTGACTTCCCAAGGGACCCTCGTCTCAGTGCCCGCAATTCAGCTGGCACTCCCACTCACTGGCAACATTTACCATCAGCATTTTTGACAAGGAGCTTCAAGAATGGGCTGCAGCAACCCACCATGACCTGACTCACATTCGGCATTGCGCATCATGCAGGCAACTCCCTTGGTACCCTGCAAAGAACGCGCCATGGCGGTCTGAAGAATCTCCCAAGCCCCAAAACATTCATGAACACCTTGAGCCACGACCCACTGCCCAAGGAGGCAGCACCCCTCAATTCACCGCTCTGGATGCATTGCCTCAAAATATCAAGAATCTTGTCTTTGATAACAGCGTCGTAGTCCTCGTACCCCGCGGTTACTCCATCCTCTCCTGCGGCAACGCCCCCGTTGGTGGAACCTCCCAAATGGAGCATCTGTGCCAGCATATCCGCGATGCAGATGTCCGCCGCTTGCTTCCCCTCGATGCCGCCAAATATGTCCTCAATCGACACTTTGACGTCCACGCCGCTGTGACCCGATTGCGCTGTGGGCACGTGTCTCGTTATGTTGAAGTAAATGAGGTACGCAAACGGAATTTCGAGCGCCATCATTGCAACGACCACCTCCCAAATCAGCATCCCAATGAACATGGTCAGGAGATGGAGCGGCAGCAGAGTGATTCGGCCAACGGCAAATAGCAAGGACTTTCCCAACGCTTTCGCAATTTGGCCGCCGACAGCAAGACACCCCTTCGCCTCACCGCCAAATCCTCCCCCGTCCCCATATCCCCGGCAGCTTCCAAACAACGCCCAAAATAGTGTCGACATGTTATAGCACGCATCGCTCCACGACGACAGCATCATAAGCAACCCGTTCTTCATGAAGTCGCCGTCGTCCACAGTCGCAAAAGCCATGTCGGTGGAAGACGAATAATAAACCAGTCGAGAGTTTGCCTGGGCCGAGGGGTCCGCCGTCTGTTCCTCCGTCTCCTGAACAACCTCTCTCATCGCTGTAGCAGCTCCTTTCCATGGCCCACGACCGTGAGCAGCCTCTTGGCGCTGTCCCTGACCTTCCCGAGCTCGATGGCGATGGTCAGGACGGCGGCCGTCGAGCTGGTGTCCGGCTTGCCCTCCGTTGCAAGGCGCACAGCCAGCGAAGCAATTGTAAGGACCATCAAAGAGAGGCAGAGGAACATGCTCTCGGCATAGCGCGTCAGCGACCTGCAGAGGGTCATTCGGTCTGCATTGGCCCGCTTGTCGAAGATGCCGCTGCAGGCGGCGAAGAGGCCGCCCGCGAGCACGAGGAAGGTCTCCTCACCCAGCAGCATGGGGGCCGGAGGCGCGCCGAATACCTTTGTTTGAATTTCCCTGCCAAAGTACAGGCGCGGCCCTTGCACCCTGCAGGCGATGGCGAGGGGCCGGGGCGTGTGGCTGCAGTAGAGTTGGCGCCGCCGTTCAAGAGATGCAAGTGCTGCTGGGACGAAGCTCACTCCCCTGTCGTTGTGTCTCGAAATGGGGTATTGGATTCGGTATGTCTTGGCTAAGTTGTGCAGTGCACCTGCAATCGAATATGCCTCTTAACTCGTGAAATGAATACTATGCGCGTCGACTTCGTCGTTACTGAACGAGCGCCCATTTGCTCATGTGGTCGCACCACGCGTCATCTGATCACTTGTGCACGTGCCTGTCTGCATTCAGTTTGTAGTCCCAACGACGTGCATGGAAGGAACCTCCGTCACCAATAGAAAACAGTCTGTTTGCAATGCTCACTGCGAGGCCATTTTGACACAAATTGATGCCATCACAGCCCCTTTTATGCCGTCGCGATCACTGCGACGGCACCATTTTCTGTCAAAATGGCATCGCATCTGGCATCCCAAACATGACGTTTTCTACCAGTGCGTGCTGTGCAACGGAACCTGTCCAAAGAAACTGGTCCTCAGGCTCGGGGTGCAAACAAGATTCCTGCCTGCCTGCTGTCTCGAACGAAAGAAGGCGGCTTGGACTGGCAACAGCGACTGGCGCATCCCGCTCCCACACCGCGCAAAGTGGGTCGTCCTCGGAACCGCCAGGCGTCGCTGCGACCGTGGGTATGCACCGGAACGCCCGGGTACGCAAGAGGAAGCTGCTCACCGATCGGGTCAACCTGTCCCGAGCTTGTCCCTCAGGGGAAAGCTGTCTGGCGGTCAAGCCCTGGCGGCACCAGCCACTGATCGAGGCACGGTGCGTTGCCACAGTGCTTCCAACTCAGCCCAGACCCGACCCAACCACCCAAAGCCACCCCACTCTTTCTCCACCCAGCACAAAACCACGGCCATGGCCAGTTCGTGCCGCTGGCATCGGCGGGTCGACAGACAAATTCTCGTCCCCATCCCCGCGATGAGACCCCAACCCCCACCATGCCCCCCCCTCTTCTCCCTGGATGCGGCGACATGCTTCCCCGGCGTGGATTCAGTCAAGGACCAGGAGGCACCTCGCCGCGTCAGCCTTGTAGGCCCCAGGCGCCAAAAGGCGCTGACCGCTGGGCGGCGCTCGCCCAACGGTCGGTGGCCGCCAGTTTTCTGCCAATCTCGATTCACTGAACGGCTTGCTGCCCACCGTGGGTCGGCCTCAGACGGGCCCTCTTGTTACCTGGGCCCCTTGTTCAGAATGTTCAGACACCCGATTGCCGTTGGGTTCAAAACCGCCCATTAAGGTTTCTTCCAGGGACACAGCGAACACGACCCCACAAAGCCCTACCCCACCCAGCCCTCAGCACCCACCCACACAAAAACACCTCACGCCTTGGGTCCATGCTCCCAAAGCAGAGGTGGATAGTCAGAACTGAGGCAAGCCACCAATGTAGCCCCCCCCGCCGCCCCCCGGCGCACCCCCACGCACCCCCGCGCTTCCCCGGCGTGCATTCATTCAAGGACCAGGAGGCACCTCGCCGCGTCAGCCTTGTAGGCCCCAGGCGCCAAAAGGCGCTGACCGCTGGGCGGCGCTCGCCCAACGGTCGGTGGCCGCCAGTTTTCTGCCAATCTCGATTCACTGAACGGCTTGCTGTCCACCGTGGGTCGGCCCCAGACAAGCCCTCTTGTTACCTGGGCCCCTTGTTCAGAATGTTCAGACACCCGATTGCCGTGGGGCTCAAAACCGCCCATTAAGGTTTCTTCCCGGGACACAGCAAGCGCGACCCCACCAAGCCCTACCCCACCCCGCCCTCACCACCCACCCACCCAAAAACGCCCCATGCCATGGGTTTATCCTCCCAAAGCTGAGGTGGATAGTCAGAACTGAGGCAAGCCGCCAATGTAGCGGCCCCCCGCGCCCCCCCCCCACACACCCGCGCACCCACACGCCGCCCCTCGGGGGCAAGCAAGACCCCACCGAAAGTCTTCCCCCTTGCAATCCATTGACGATCTCGGTTCGGAAGAGAGCGCGGGCGAGGGCGAGTCCCCACCTGCAAAAGCAAAGCCGAACGGCGGCTCGTGTGGGTGCCCTTGGCTTAGTCGGTGCAGCTTGCCATTTCCTCGGCCAGTATTACGGGGTCTGGTGGTGGGGAGCAATATTGAAGGTGGCACCGCCCGCGAAGCTGTACGTTCACGGGAAACGTTATTTCCTCTCTGCTGCTACGCCGGTGCAAACGAAATGCAGCACGGCTGGCAGGCCCCTCGGAGGGTGCCAGGTGGCGCAGTCACACGGTCGGTAACCCCTTTCCTCGCCGTCCGTGGCTCCGGCGTGAGCCTCATTGCATGGTGACCACATCGTTTGCTTTCCATACATTCCTGCAAGCCAACCTGTCTGAAGGCTGCCAACCTAATCGAACATTCTACCAGCCACCCCAGCTATGCTGGCTTGGCTCATCCACGGATCAATTCCCATGACTTCCCACTTCCATCCTAATCCCACAACTAATCTCAATTCCGCCCCACTTCCCAACTACAACCCTCTAGGCCAGCGCCCTGTACCCGGCCGCCCGCCGACGTTCCTAGGGTCCGTACCCGCTACCCATCTCCCTCACTCCCTCCTCTACAACCTCTACCGTAGCTCCAAACTCCAACTTCCCTACTAACTATGTGCCCCACTTCATTCGTTCTCAACTATGCTTTGTTCGCGACTCGGATTATCTTAGTGTTATCCTGTATTATCACAGCTCTCTAATATTGAGATAGGTTCTGTTGCCTGCTGGCAGTTGGTCTCAGGTGCTCTACCAGAAATTAAGAAACATAATGAGTGCTTCTCAGGAAGCCTTGGTAATGGTGGCACGCTGTGGTTTCTAGGGCTCTAGCCGAGGCTACGAGGCCAGAGTGGAGGGTTGAATGGGCACGACCTCGGCTCAACTAAGACGCCGCCCTAGGCCCCCGGCCCTTTCGTTGAGACACCATCCGCCCGTCACGAACCAGCTAGCTCATGGAAACGGATGCACGCCGGCGTCTCCGTCCGCAACGTCGTGGAATCCCCGAACTTCGGTCAGCTAAGTACGGACGGAATATCGCGTGCGGCAAAGATGGAAACAGGCCGCGGAATTCCGCGAACAGAACGTTCGTCCGTGAATTGTGGGTGGCAGCGGCCGGACGGATTGCAGCCCCGTAAAGTGGCGCGCGGTCCGTGGTGGGAAGCCTAATGTCCATTACCAAAAAGTACTTGGAGATATTTTCAAGACTAGTGGGTTTGCAATATATGCTCAGCGAACTTCGTAAATTGAGGAGAATGTACCTCAAACGCACTCCAAAAAATTCGGGGTAGTAAGAGCATCTTAATCGGTGGGTGCTGTTGTCCCGGCCGTGCTATTTGGCTATCCGAATACCACACGTCAAAAAGCCATCATTAACGGTTAGAGCGCAATAGTATCCCATTAGCACCACCAATGCTATTCCATGCTGAGCGGCGCTATTCTGGGCCCGAATAGCACCGCTCGAGGCCAAATAGCACCCCGGAATAGCATCCGGTGCTACTTTGCGCAGAACATTGTAGTGCCGCTGCGATGCTATTCAGCGTAGCAATAGCACCCATCATTGGGGATGCGAGCAGGGGAGCAGTGGCACCGGTGCTATTCGGCAAATGCCACCTTAGTAAGGTAGCATGGCAGTCAATGAGAACCGTTCCTGCATAGCTGCGACGGTGCAATAGCACCGACCGATAAAGATGCTATAAGATGGCTTAAGATTGAGGCTTACATTAAAAGGGGAGAAAATTAGACCGGCCTTTTACTGGAGTTATATTTCGCGTGACTCCACCACAGTACTGCGTAAAGCACTGCGCACGGGTGTTTGCGCGTCTGGGCCGTCCCATAGGCGGGGCAAATGGTGACGGGGGAGCGGCTGGCCCCGCCCACGTGGGTGAAGAGTCGCGGTGGGAAACCGAGGATTTTGTCACGAGCGATCGTCCTGAGGCCCTCTCGGCGGCCGAAACGCACGTGGGCACAGGGCGGGAGGGAAGGATTGAGATGGGCTGGTAATGGCCGGTCGTGGTGTCCGGGAGAATGGCAGAATGGCAGTATTGGGAAGCAGCTTCTGTGGTGGGTGTGAGGGTAGCCGAGAAGGAGCCCTTGCTAGGGCCCCAGGGCGGCTCCAGCAATGAACATCCCGAGCTCAGTGCTCAGGCAGGCTGGTTTTAAGGCAGCAGAGATGTCCAGATCGTTGTCAATCGGTCTCATTCAATTCACTGCTGATGGGCGACATCACCCCACACATGAATTTGATTGCCGATACTACCTGGCAAAGCAAGCCCATCAGAAGGCAATCCACAATATCTTGGTACAATTCCTAACCTGCAAGCCCCTTGAATCCCATAAAGAAAGCAAAGTTTGTTCCCTACCCTGTCGTGCTGCGATTGCTGGAGATCCATCAACAAATGGCGCCGGGTGGCGAGATTTGGATACGCAGCCATGCTGCAGCAACGCACACCCATAGGACATATACGAAACAAGGGCAACAGCTGTGTATAAGGGCCCACTGTGAGCTGCCTGCATTCCACTGATTCACACAAGAATTTTCTAATTGAAAACCAATGCATGGAAATTATTATAATCAGGCAATTCAATATGGAGAAATCTTGAAACTGCAGACATTCTCTGGTCGCATTATAGGGACGGTTCTGAACGCTAAAAGTGGCATAGAGTCAGGTTGTGGGGAATCACCCAGTCACTCAGTCAATCACACAATCACTCAGTCATCAGCCCACCACTTTCTTGGGGTGTAATTTGCAGAACGCAATTGAATTTAAATTCAGAAATTCGGCAATTCGCAAAATAAGAAATCCAATGAGTAGCCCGTGGGTCGGGTTGCCTCACAGAAGTGCATGCGCAACGCCCAGGGATCCACCTTAGTAATGATTATGGGCAAATGTGCATCATCACCAATAGCAGCAGAGAGAGTGATTTAGGATTTGAATGCATCAGACACTAGGAATTTGACAAAAAATTACTGCTATCAGAATGCAATGCTTGTAAACCGATATGAGACTTTTGTATTATAATTGCTATGCGACAATAACGTCCTGTAGTTGAAGTCGCGGCGATGCTAAGAGACTTAAACTGAACGTTCCAGCAACAACCCTAGCGCACGTCAATTGGCCGTTGACGGAAGCATGGTATGCGCATGTCGCCATATGAAACCAATGGTGTGCACAAGTATGATGTGCGTTGATCGTCTTTGGAAATTTGCATGGGGATTAATCCGAATATTCGCACCCGCGATGCAGCAGTGAAGCGATGCAGAAGCGGAACTGTCGGCTGCAGCTGGCGTAAGCACCTCCCCATTTAGTACCCATTTTTAGTACAGAATCAATGTCGCAAATACAGTATGGTTTGCTTTTGTCGTGCCCACACGTAACATGGCACAAAACAGGAAGCTGTTGTGGGCCGAGCGGAAACACACTAGCTCATTTTATTACAGCAAGCTATGATTTAATACATAAAATGAGATTGCCCATCAATTTTCTGCACAGCAGAAGACCCAGTGGCCATGAGACTGGCTGCCTACAAGCCAATTGACCCATCGCACTGGCGTACGCTGTGCCATGAATGACGCAATATAAGAGCGCTGTGTTTCAGGCTCACGCTAGAGTGACAAATTAAATTTATAGTGCATTTCAAATCACTGAGAGGGTGTTATACAGGAAATTCACTGTACCGAGAAAGAAAAGTCCACGATGTCGCGGAACTCCCTGCGGCACTCTTGAACTCAACAAAGATGGGTGGCGATGCTGCCGTCCTTCTTATTGCGTTATTACATCTCACTCCAGGAATACAATGTCCTTTCAAGGACGTAGAAAGCGCACGATTGTTTGCGTGTATGTCTTTGCGCATAATGAATCAACCAACCCACGGAGCGCAGCAAAGCTCTATTGAACCAAATACTGCCATCTCGCAGATTCCAACCGTTTGGACCTCCAAAACGTGCATTACATGCGCCAGAAAATGATGCGTGAGTCGTCCCTTAGCGATTGCGTAAGAACAGAATTCTGCATGCTGACAACCCTTCTCAGGGCCGTCAAATCCGCTGTAAACTTCATAATGAAATTATCCTAAACAATATGACAGAAACTGTCTCATTTCCTAACTCATCATTTGTCAAAATACATGAACATGACCATCCCTCGTTTCCAGTTAAGTTCTCAATCAAATACTCTTGATACAAAGATAACTCGAATAATTGAATTCCCAAGCATCCCTCCTCCATATGCCCATCAATCAGACCTACACACTGGCGACACTCGCTATCAACAACTTGAACAGGGGCTTCGAGGTTGGGATGTAGCAACCCACCATGACTTGGAAAACTGGAACCACGTTCAGAATTGCGCATCATGCAGGCAGCTCCGGCGGTGTGCTGCGAGAGGGTCGAGGAAGTCGCCTTGGCGATCTGGCGCTCCTTCCGAGTCCCAAGGCGTCCATGAACACCTTGATCCACGACACGGGGCCCAGGGAGGCCGAGCCCCTAAGCTCATTTCTCTGCCTCAGAATCTCGAGGATCTTGTTTTTGATATCAACGTCGTAGTCCTCGTGCCCTGAGGCTTCTCCATTCTCTCCTGCGGCAGTGGCCCCGTGGGCGGGATGGCCCAGATGGAGCATCTCTGCCAGTATGTCCGCGATGCTGATGCCCGCCACTTTATCGCCCTCGATGCCGCCAAATATCTCCTCAATCGACACCTGGACGTCCACGCCGCTGTGCGTCGATTGTGCTCCAGGCACGCGCCTCGTTATGCTGAAGTACACAAGGTATGCAAACGGAATGTCGAGAAAAATCATTGCAACGCCCACATACCAAATCAGCATCCCAATGAGCATGGTCAGGAGGTTGAGCGGAAGGAGGGCGATCCGGCCGACGGCAACCAGCAGGGACTTTCCCACCGTCTTGACAATGTGGCCGACGACGGCAAGACACCCATTCGCCTCGCCGCCACAGCCGCCCCCGTCCCCGTACCCCAAGCAGCATCCAAACATCGCCCAGAAAATCGACGACACGTTGTATCGCGCGTCGTTCAACGACGACAGCATCATCAGTGCCCCGTTCTTCATAAAGTCGCTGTCGTCCACCGTCGCAAACGCCATCTCGGTGGCAGACGAATAGTGAACCAAAAAATTCTCGCCTGCCGGCTGATTCTCTGTCTCCCTCACCACCTCTCTCAGCGCCTGCAGCAGCTCCTTTCCGTGGCCCGCGACCGTGAGCAGCCTCTTGGCGTTGTCCCTGACCTTGCCGAGCTCGATGGCGATGGCCAGCACGGCGGCAGTGGAGCTGCTGTCCAGCTTGCCCTCCGCAGCGAAGCGCACGGCCAGCGAGGCGATTGTCAGCAGCATGAACGCCAGGCACAGGAACATGCCGCCGGCGTAGCGGGCCAGGGACCTGGAGAGGGCCATTCGGTCGGCGTTGGCCCGCTTGTCGAACAGACCGCTGCAGGCGGTGAAAAGGCCGCCCACCAGAACAAGAAAGATCTCGTCTCCCGGCAGCATGGTTGCCAGGGGGGCGAAGCACACCCCCTCCACCGCGGTGTGGCGAAATGGGGCTTCGCGGCGTGGATTGGAAACGTCTTGGGGAAGTTGTCCAGTGCACCTGCAAGCAAATGGTTTGTGACGTCACTAACGTGTGAATATGTCGCCCTGAGACGTGATTCAACGAATGGCCATTTGCACACAAGGCACAGAGAATGCGCCACGCTCCTCATTACAAGTGCGTGTCTGCATTCGGAGTGCTCGCGTCCAGTAGCGTGCACGGAGGGACCCGCCGTGCTGTGCATCGCAACCTGTCCAAACAAGCTGGTCCCCAGCGGCGGGGGGCAAGCATGATTCTGGCCTGCCTACTTTCTCCCCAAGCAAGGTGAATTGGGGTGGCAGTGGCGACTGACACACTCCGCGCCGGCACTGCGCAAACTGGGCCCGGTCAGGCGTCGCTGCGGATGTGCGTATGCCCCAGAACGACCAAGTTCGCAAGGGGAAGCTGTTCTTTCCCCCCTCCAGCCACCGATCGGCATAAGGGGAGCCCTCTGGAGGCAAACCCTGGCGGCACAGACCACTGACCGGGCACGGTGCATTATGCCCCCTGCGATGCCGCTGCCAAGGGCCATATTCCCGCTGTGTTCCAGTCCCCCACCCCACCCCCGCGGCCTCCAGCACACAGACACGGCCACGGCCACGGCCAACCCGTACCCCGGCGTCGCCGTCGACCGATCGATCGACAACTCCTGCAGCCCAATCCTGACGTGGGATCCCACCACCCACCCACCACCACCCCACCACTTCTTTCCACACACCCCAACCCACCCACCCCCCTGGACGCGGCGGCAGGCTCCCCGCTAGGGGATTCATTCACCGCCCAGGAGGCACCCGGCGGCGCCGGCGTTGGCGTGGCTTCCATCCTCTCCTGCCCCACCACCCCTGGGGTGCGCTCGCCTGGTGGCAGGAAGCTACTTGGTTGCTCCCAATGCAGATCCCCTGAACCGCGCGCCACCCCGCGTTGGTCGGCCCCATGGGGCCTAGCCAGGCCGCCCTCGAGGGCGAGGGCGAGTAAGAGCTCTTAATCCCAGCGCCCCTTGTTCCGAAAGTTCGGGCGCTCGATCGCCAAAAGGCTCAAAGCCGCCCATCAAGAGTTCTCCCAGGGATACCGCCAACATGACGGCCGGCAGCCCGTAACTGAAGGGCAATCCCCCCCGCCCCACCCCACCCCAGACCAACCCCGCTGACCAACGCCTCCAAAGAGGAGGCGGCGAGTCCACGATGAAAGGAATATCCCAGGCGTGCCGCCAAGGCAGAAGCGGGCAGGTCGCCATGGAAAACGACCCCCCCACACCACCCGCTTTGAATCCATCGATTTCTGCTCGCAAGAGATTCGAGGCGAAGGTAGCGGGACCCACCTGGAAGAGCGAGGTCGAGCGGCGGCTCGCGTCAGTGCGCCGGGCCCTGTCGGCGCCGCTTGCAGTTTCGGCGACCACTTTATACGGACTGGTGTCGGGGTAGGAGGCGGAAGGTGGATGCAAGGCGGTGGCACCGCCTGTGAAGCTACGCATGTTCGCGAGAAGGCGACGCGCTGTGGCTTGATGCGGCATTCATTTGGCGTCCTTGGCCAATCATGCACTTGCGAGGCGATGAAGGCGTCCGTCCGGACGGATCCAATGGTTCCATTGGCCGTTGGCAACGGCCAATTGGCGGGACCATGCCATGAATTTGTCGCCGTTGACCAGTGTGTGCGCAATGGTGTGCGCAAGTATGATGCGCATTGGTCGCCGTTGACAAATCGCACCCGTGATGCGGCTGCAGGGCGATGCAGAAGCCGACCAGTAGGCCGCAGCTCGCGTAAGCGCTGTCCTTACGTTTGTGCCGCTGCAGTTCTAGTGCAGAATCTGTGCTACGGATGCCAGGAAAGGGGAGACCATTATGTCGCGGAGTTTGCTCTGAGCAAGCGTTCATGTACTTAGGAATATTAGTCAACTGGTTAAAATGCAAGCAAAGAAAGATGAGCGCTGACAATATTGCTTGAGAGTTGAGACCAAAGCATACAACATAAATACAGTATTGTTCGGATCGCCAGTAATGACAGCACATTATAGAACATAATAGCTTATTTATCAGACGCACAGCTGGCTCCACGTGAGGACCAGAATGGATCAGAAGCGCCAAAGAATGACCCCAGAAATCTACAGCAAGGACAGTCAACGTTCAAGGTCTCGACATGCAGCTCACATGACTGCGACAGGGCGAGTCTCAGCATCGACTGTATACCAGAAACGATATGCACGCTTGGCTGGTGTCGACCTGGCAGATTACAACATCCTGCGCAGCATCTGGGAAGGACCCACACCGTGACCAGTCTCACAATCTACGGCGACTCGCTGGACGGGCTCTCTTGCCCCCGACTCGGCTTGACACCCAAAGCGCTCACCCAAAATCCACTCACTGCGGAAATGGATTCTGCCTGGACTCCGCAGAGCAATGCCCATTGATCGTGACGGGCGAGCCGTGTTCGGTGATGGGGTCGAGAGTGGGGGCTGGCAGTCAAACGGCCGATTGGTCGATCACGGAGGAAAGAAAGAAAAGTAGCTAAGGGGATCTGCAGCAAAGAAGCAAGCCTGTTGAACTGCACGGTTGGCATGTCATCGAAAGGCCATAGAAAGAAAAAACGCGCCGGGGCGCCATCGGGACGGGTCAGGAGGTCATAGGTGGATAAGCGGCGCGGAGCCGCATATGTCAGTCAGGGGCTCCGCGCCAAAAGTGAACCGGCAAAGTCTTTGGCCTCAGGAAGTGTTCCCAATCTGCGCGATCGTTTGTTTGGCGGCAGCTTGAATGGCGAAAAGCGCCACCTCCGGAGCCCACCAAAGAGGGTGCGGGGGGGGGGGGCAGTGTTGTGGGAGGTTCCCAAAAGGAAAGAGTTGTACTGCCGGCATCTGACTCAGCCTGGCCACCCTTGGGGGTGCCAGGAGTGGCAGAATCGGGCAGTATGAGTGTATCTTAATACATAATAGCTTAACTCTAGGTTATCTTGCATCACCTTGCTCCCGCTCATGACGAAGCCGACGTCCTCCTCGTTTCTCGGTTCTCGTTGCTTCTCCTCTCGTTTCCTTTCCATTTCAATCATGGGCTTCGCCCACTCACGCCCCGACGGTTTGCCATTCCCCCGATCTGGGGACAGGCCTCATGTCCTGCCCCCACCCGGAATCAGCCTTGGTTTTTACGTTTACGTTTTTACTTTTACGTTTTTACGCGTAGAATCGTAAATTTGCAAAAGGCCCTATTTTTACGGCTATTTTTACGTTCTTACGGCTCCCTGGGACGCCCATATTACACAATGAAAGTTGCGTACAATGATCAGTCCTCCGCCATATCCAGCACCCGCAACACAGTGTCCACCTTGCCCTTGGCAAGGGCGATGATGGTGTGTAACAAAAACTCGTTTTCTGCCCCTTCCAGGCCTCTGGCTGCCATTCCCCGGACTCCGTAAGTCTGTATGTACTGTCCTTATGTACACCGGGCAGTTTTTATGTTGCATTTACGTATTTTTACGCATTTTTACGCGTAAAAACGTAAATACAATCAGTTTTTACGGCGTAAAAACCAAGCCCGCCCGGAATGGAGAGGTGCACATGCCTCGCGTTTCAAGCGTCAACAGCCCTTCGGCTTTTTCCGAATGGTTGCGTCTCCTGACCTGGCGCTCCACATCAGCGCCTAGCCACACATACCATTTAGTTGCCATTTCCCTCCCGGACAAGGCAAAAAAAGCCGTTTTTCAGGCATACCCCCAAGGGCAGTGCGTGGGTGGGACACGAAAATCCTCGCGTCCTGCTCGCGCAGCGCAATCCTTTCGCGGCGCCACTTAGTGCTGTGTGAGGCATGTTGTGTAGGGAAAAATTACATGGCCATGCCACGTCTATATAGAGACTAGGGCCTATCTGTAGAACCCAAGAATGTCCATTTTCGAAATGTAACAAGTAATCTGCACATATGCCTCTTTGATGCCATATCTGTTCGCTGGAACGGAACGCCAGCGCGTGCGAAGGGCTCCTAAGGTGTCGCCAAGTTCGGGATGGCTAGCCCTGACTCCCCAGCAGCGTGGGAAGGCGTGAAGATAAAATCGCACAATGGAGGGAGTTATGCAAGCTCCCTTTGGCGCATGATGTGGAAGCTTTCGTCGAAGAAGTCAGTGGCTTCATGTACGCTCGCATTCAGGAGCCAGGTGTGGAGCCACAGCTCACCCTTGAAGATGGGGAAGTCGTGTATGACGTCCCTCGGAAAGGGCGAAGGACTTGAGGGAGTTTGTGATCAGTGAATGGGAGGCAGCTCAGGCCAAGGACGAAATCCTGTATAGGCTGGTGACGGAGGGTCGAGAGTCTCTCCGTCACAATGCTGACACTGAGGAGCTGCCCGATCTGCTGGTGGAGAGTGCCTTTGTGGAGATTGAGGGCACGGCTTACAAGGGTTTGGCAGCTGCATGGGACATGACATGGCGCGACTTCGAACTGAACCGGGTGAAGGACGAGGACGAGCCAGTGCTGCTCGTGGCACATGAAATTCTCCAGAGAAAGATTGCCGAGGCTGAGGGCAGGTTTGCACATTTATTCACGTTTAATGAAGATGGGAATCTTGCTGAGGCTCCCCAAAGGATTGGAGTACTTCAGGCTCTCTTGCATGAGCAGGGCGACTTGTGTGCGATGCGAAAAGGTCCCCCTGTTCGTCAGGGCATGTTGCCTTCGGTTATGGACGCCATGGCGACTTTCAATCGTCGTGAGAGAGTGATATGCGAACTAAAAGGAAGGAATGAGACAAAGGTGGACGTGCGAAAATGGCCTCAGAGAGGTCGCAAACCTGTCGCGGTTCATGCTCAGCCTATGCATTCAGGCGTTGAGAGGCACCCGTGATTCCATGATGCACGCCATGGAGATTGGCGTGGCCATGCTGCGCATACAGCTGCGCCGTGTGAGAAAGGTGAAAATGAAGTGTAAATGGAATGTATTGGATTTAAATTTATATGACCTGATGCGGGGCGATGTGACCTAGCTGGTGTGAAGAGTGGCAGCATTGCGAATATATGATAGAACACACGAATCGGTGACCAGTGCTGAACATGAAAACGAAGTATCGTTTTCACGTTCAGGGGTGCCAGGGAGCCGAGCACTACCAACGGCAGCGCGACGCCCGTGCTGTGTGGTGCTGTGTGGAGCGATTGGAGGCATCGTGCCAGCCCATATGGGGTGCGATCTGATAAAGGGTATGTAATGGTAAGGTCAGAGGGGAGTACTGCCTGGTGTCATTGTGTCCAAAGGTGATGTGCTTAGGCCGCTGATGTGACATGGCTTGCAGCCCCGAGTGATTCGGTGTGAAAGGATGTGTGAGCTACGAACATGTGCAGCTCCTTTTGAAAACACTACAGCATTTCATTAATTAGAGAGCATATGAGCCCTGAGCTGAACGTGGAAGGGGGGCTATGGGCGGGGCCCGTGGCTTGGCTTCGCTAGACGTGGTCAATGTGAACGGGCGGACACTTGTAACACACCGTTGTGGGTCGAAACGAAGCGCCAAGAGGCGCAAAATTGTGTGCAGCCTATTGGTGCCCTTGCCTTCGATTTCTGAGCTGTTTTGGTGTTGCTCCACGTGCTGTTTCTCGCCAACACACGACAGGAGACAGACGAATTTCTTGGTTGTTTCATACACCCTGGCTGCAATGGGGGTCCATTGTACCTTGCGACCCTTCAAATCACCGCTCCGGACGCATTGCCTCAGAATATCGAGGATCTTGTCTTTGATATCAACGTCGTAGTCCTCGAACCCCGCGGTTACCTCATTCTCTCCTGTGGCAGCGCCCCTGTGGTGGGATCTCCCAAATGGAGCATCTGTGCCAGCATATCCGCGATGCAGATGTCCGCCACTTGATCCCCCCCGATGCACCCAAATATATCCTCAATCGACACTTTGACGTCCACGCTGCTGTACCCCGATTGCGTTGAGGGCACGCGTCTCATTATGTTGAAGTAAATGAGGTGCGCAAACGGAATCTCGAGCGCCACACAACGCCCACTTCCCAACCCAGCATCCAAATGAGCATGGTCAGGAGATTGAGCGGCAGCAGAGTGATTCGGCCAATGGAAAATAGCAAGGACCTTCCCACCGCTTTCGCAATGTGGCCGCCGACTGCAGGACACCCCTTCACGTCGCCGCCAAATCCTCTCCCGTCCCTGTATCCCCGGCAGCATCCAAACAACGCCCAAAAGGGTGTCGACATGTTATAGCACGCATCGCTACACGACGACAGCACCATAAGCAACCCGTTCTTCATGAAGTCGCTGTCGTCCACAGTCGCAAAACCCATGTCGGTGGCAGACGAATAATACACCAGTCGACAATTTGCCTGGGCCAAAGGGCCCGCCCCCTGCTCCTCCGTCTCCTTCACCACCTATCTCATCGCCTGCATCAGCTCCTTTCCATGCCCCATGACCGTAAGCAGCCTCTCGGCGTTGTCCCTGACATTCCCGAGCTCGATGGCGATGGCTAGGACTGTGGCTGTCGAGCTGCTGTCCAGCTTGGCCTCCGTTGCAAGGCCCACAGCCAGCGAAGCGATTGTCAGGACCATCAAAGAGAGGCACAGGAACAAGCTGCCGGCATAGCGGCCCAGCGGTCTGCGGAGGGCCATTCGGTGTGCAATGGCCCGCTTGTCGAAGATGCTTCTGCAAGCGGTGAAGAGGCCGCCCGCGAGCACGAGGAAAGTCCCCTCATTCAGCAGCATACGGGCCGGCGGCGCGCTGAATATCTCTGTTTGAATTTATCTGTGGAAGGACAGGCGGGGCACTTGCTCCCTGCAGGCGATGACGAGGGGCCGGGGCGTGTGGCCACAGCAGAGTTGGCGCCGCCGCTCAAGAGATGCAAGTGCTGCTGGGTCCGAAGCGCAATCCTCTGCCGTTGTGTCTCGAATGGGGTATTGGATTCGATATGTCTTGGCTGAGTTGTGCAGTGCAGTTGCAATCGAATATGTCTTTTAACCCGTGAAATGAATACTGCGCGCCGGCTTCGATGTGACTGAACGAGTGTCCATTTGCTCATGTGGGTGCACCACGCGTCATGTGATCAATTGTTCACGTGCCCATCTGCATTCAGTTTGTTCGCGTCCCAGTGGTGCACATAGAAGGACCCTCCTTGCTGTGCGACGGAACATGTCCAAAGAATCGGGTCCCCAGGGTCGGGGGGCAAACAAGATTCCGGCCTGCCTGCTGTCTGCTTGGACTGGTAACAGCGACTGGCACATCCCGCTCCCGCACCGCGCAAAGTGGGTCGTCCTCGGACCCTGTCAGGCGTCGCTGCGACTGTAGGTATGCACCGGAGCGCCCAGGTACGCAAGAGGAAGCTGCTCACCGATCGGGTCAACCTGTCCCGAGTTTGTCCCTCAGGCGAAAACTGTCTGGCGGTCACGCCCTGGCGGCACCAGCCACTGATCGAGGCACGGTGCGTTGCCACAGTGCTTCCAACTCAGCCCAGCCCCGACCCAACCACCTACACCCACCCCACTCTTCCCCCACCCAGCACAAAACCATGGCCATGGCCAGTTCGTGCCGCTAGCATTGGCCGGTCAATAGACAAATTCTCATGTCCATCCCCGCGATGAGGCCCCCACCCCCCACCCCGCCCCCCTTCTTCTCCCTGGATGCGGCAACATGCTTCCCGGTCGTGGACTCATTCACTGACCAGGAGGCACCTCGCCGCATCGGCGATGCAATCCCTGGGCGCCAAGTGGCGCTAACCGCTGGGCGGTACTCGCCCAATGGTCGGGAGCCTCCAGGTTTCTGCCAATCTCGATTCACTGGACGGGGTGCTGTCCATCATGGGTCGGCCTCGGACGGGCCCTCTTGCTACCGGGGCCCCTTGTTCAGAATGTTCAGACACCCGATCGCCATGGGTTTCAAAACCGCCCATTAAGGTTCTTCTAGGGACACAGCGAACACGACCACCAAGCTCTACCCCAACCCCCCCTCACCACCCACCCACACAAAAACACCCCACGCCTTGGGTGTATCCTCCCAAAGCGGAGGTGCATAGTCAGAATTGAAGCAAGCCCCCAATGTAGCGGCCCCCCGTGCACCCCTGCGCCCCCCCTCCCTGGGCAAGCAAGACCCCAACGAAAGACTCCCCCCTTGCAATTCATCGACAATCTCGGTTTGGAAGAGAGCGCGGATGAGGGAGAGCCCCCACCGGCAAAAGCGATGCCGAATGGTGGCTTGTGTGGGTGCCTTGCGCCTTGTCAGTGCAGCCTGCTGTTTCCTCAGTTAGTATTACGTGGTATGGTGGTGGGGAGCAGTATTGAAGGTGGCACCGTCCGCAAAGTCGTACGTTCACGGGAAACGTTATTTCCTCTCTGCCTTCCAACGTTAGCATGGAGGCCCTGTTCTTGTAATTGAAGTTCCACTTCGAAGGGCAAAGCCCTTATGCAGATGCGGTTTTTCAGACAGCGAGTCAGTGTTAAGAGTGTCAGAGCAGAGCGAAAAGGTGGAGATTGCCTTGGCTCCCTCGCATGTATATATCATTACAAGTACACAGCTATCGTTCAAACTGTTCTCAAACAGCCCGTCCATAACAGAAACCTCAACACCGAACGTCCTAATCAATCCGCTAGAATCAATCAAATTGCTACCCACTCAGATTTGCACCGTGCTGCTGTAACTATGTCCCACGCCCCTGGGCAATTCCCCTGAAACGTCACTTGGTCGTCACGGGGTCTTCCTCTTCAGATGGCGCAGGCCTCAAATTAACGCTTCAGTGCTCCTCCATGTCCAATGTCCATGTCCTCATGATTCTGCCATTGCCTCGGCGTCTTTAAAATAAGGCTTTGGATCGTGAACATTTTGGCAAATTGACATACCGCTGGGCATGCGTAGACGCACTGCTCCAAGCTCGCCCCAGGAAATAACCTTCCTAGGATCAATCCCCGGTTGCACTAGCTTCCCTCCTTTTGTCTTCTTCACTTGATTCTTCACCACGACCAGTGAACCGAATCGAAATCAAGAGAGGTCAATGGCACTTCCAAACCTTTTCTTCATGCATTCATTCACCATCGCTGTGACTGGCACAGCTTCGTCACGAACAGAACCTAGAACGCGCATATGTTCTCCCGGATTGATGATGTCCTCGAGGGCCCAGAAACGATCCTCCATGGAAGGCGTTGACCTGGGCGTCGTGCCGAATAATGCCTCCATCGGGCTCATCTTCAGACGTTCGCTTTGTCAAGAATTGATGGCCAGAGTGGCCACGGGAGCAAACTTGTCCCAATGCCGATCCCCTTCTGGCAGCCGTCTACAAATACAAGCCATTATTAGGCCATTAGTCTTCTCAGCTTGTCCAGTGGACTGGGGTTGGTATGGAGAGCCCCAATGGTGGGCTATTGAAGCTTCTTTAGCACCTCGTCAAACTCCCCCATAAAATGGGATCCATTTTCCATAGCAATAGTCAACGAAGCTCCAAATTTCATAACGACTTGTTTCACGAAAAACCTGGCCGACTCCAATACAGTCGCCCTTGGAGTGGCGCGGGTCTCTGTCCATTTGTTCAAGGCGTCCGTGCACATAATGATGCACGTGTTGCCACTTGATGTGACTTGTAGTTCAACCAGCCAGTCGATCAGAATGAGCTCAAATGGCTCGTGGCGAACGTGGGCGAAATTCCAGAAAATTGTGGTTCTGGTCACCACCGCTGGCAAGTGTCACACTTCCAGACATGGTCTTCAACACCCGGCACATGGTGGGCCAGTACATGTCCCGTCGAATGTTGGCAGAGTAACATTGCAGCCCCAGTTGTTGTGTAAACTACCAGGGGGTAGCCGGTTTACTCCAATTATACACTGGGAAATGATAATAGGCATGAGATTGTGCCTAGATGGTATAGAGGAGGCTGTTAGCTTTCCATAGGTTCTTGAATCATCCCAAATGGGCTAGCGGTAGTGGAGTTATCGCTAGATTAAGTTGTGGTACTTAAGGTTGGGCCCCTACCGTACTTGAGGATGAGATACTATCGATACAGTACATTCAATATGCAGTTCTGTCGGTTATGTACCGCTGCGTTCGGGGGTCATGTGACCGACCCTGCACGCCAGCCTATAATTCCATCCATGCCCACTCGCCTCCCAGCGGCTGAACCCGTAGGCCGCAAGGCGTCGTGCTCACCCACTGTGCATACGGCCGCCCCACGCCCGGCCAATCCACAGGCCTGGGCCCACACTGCGCATCCAAAGGCACGAACGCCAAGGAAAGCCCACCGGCCATCCGACAGAAAGGGCTCTGCGGCCCCATCGGGCGCCTCGGCGAGTGCATCGCACACGAACCAACCAAAAACCAAGCCACCAGTGTCCTCCAAAGAGGGAACCGTGAAACTCTTCCAAAATGGTGGGGACATCCGCCGAAGCTACACAAGTTTTCGAGTCGCCACCCAAATCCCTGTTAAGTAATTGCCAATTTTCAAGGGTGTACTTTCTGGCTGCCTGATGGACAAGCTTTTGCTCTTTTTGTATAACACCGGGGTGCCTTGGCAGTTCCCAAGAGCCTGATGATATCCTCGTACCAAAGGTCCATTTGCATTTCGGCCCGCAGAGCCTAATGCCATGGGTCATCATCAATGCTGCCTTCGTTCTCATGTATTTCCAGTGTCATACGGTTTATTCCATCGGCGTTGCCATGTTTTTCTCTTGGTCAGTACTTGAGGGTGAAATCGAATTCTGAAAGAACTGACACCCACCGGGCAAACCGACTGGTGTTTTGCACGTTGTTCCATAGTTTCCGGACAGCACTGTGATCAGTTCTGATGAGGATTCACCCCCTCAGAACGCAAACACAAAAATTCTTCATTCCAGCCACCACAGCAAGGCATTCTCAGTCAGTGGTGGCGTAGTTTCTCTTGGCAGCATTGAACGTCCTTGAGTAGAAATACACTGGATGTTCCAGCCTACCTTCCCCGACCTAATTTAAGATAGCACCCAGGGCATCGCTGCCATCATCGCGGTCCACTATCCAGAACTTGTAATAATCCGGTGGCATGAGCATTGGCACAGAGGACAATGCGTCTTTGAGCTTGCTAAAACCCTGTGACTGAGCCCGTCTCCATCTCCATCCCTTGGCCTGTCTGGTCAGGAGCATTAGAGGGGTGGCTATTGTTGATTAGTTTCTGATGAAGCCGCAGTAGTAGCCACAGAGTCCAAAAAATGCACGTATCTCTTTTTTGCATTGGTCGGCTCCAACCAATCCTCAATTTGCTGAATCCGATCTCTTAATACGGACAACCCGTGGCAATCCATATTGTGACCCAAAAACTCTACCTCTTCTGTAAAAAGTGGCTTTTCCAAGGGTTACACTCCATTTTCCCTTATTCTATAAGAGTCAGGGATTCCTCGACATCTGCACAATGCGTGTCGAGCCCCATGCTAATAATGGCGCAATCATCCATGTATGCCTCAATTGTGTGGGAGACTTTCCTCACAAACATTTTTGAATGTATTGGCAATAGTTGCAAGGAGCGTTCTTCAATCCAAATAGCATAACCTTATAGCAATAGATGCCAAAAAGCATTCTAGACATCATGTAGTGCTCGTCTTGCTTGCAGATTGGTATTGTATTGAATCCTCTAAATTTGTCGAATGTCATATGATATTCGTGCCCACCCATTCGCTCTAACACCTCTGAAAATTTTGGGAGAGGCCAATAATTCCCATTTGGTGATTGCGTTGAGTCTGACGTACGCAACGCAAAAATGGTAAGAACAATTTTTCTTCAGCCCCAATGTGACGGGTGCACGCCACAGCCCATCATGCTCTTGAACAATTCTGGTGCAGTTGTTGCTCGATTTCTTCCTTGATGAGCTTAACCTTTGGTTGCACCAAGTGCTTGTTTCCCAGCCGGTACACTAGCTTAGCGCCTGGCTGGACCCGGATATGGTGTTTGACTAGGCCCGTCCTTTCCAAATCGTCCAACAAAGTAGTAAAATATGATGGGTGATGGTTCAGTAGGTTTGTAACCCTATTCCAACAATCATTGGTAAGGTTTATTCCAATATCAAATCTGTCATTCATGTTGGGATGTGATTCGTTGACATCCTCTACTCAACAATTATTAACTAACCCGGCGACCTCAGCTGGGAGGTCCATTCCCAGCCGGACGTCCAGTACCTTAAGCGGTGGGTTTGGTATGGTAACTGCCCTTGCTTGAATCCGATATTCGTCGAGTGGTACAACCATCGCCGTATGAGCCACTTGCATATAGTCAAACTCTTCTGACTCATCACCACTAACTTTGTCGGATGATTCCAAGCCGGATTCATCCTCCCCAGCTAACAGCGCTTTACATGCTCACCGGTTTTGCTTAATGGTGGCTCGCTTTCCATCAATCTTGATATGGTGAGCCATGTCCTGGTGATTGGCGGTTGCACTGACTCACCTCAACCAATCCCTTCCGTGTAGGATACCGAAGGCTCCATGGCTCTTCACCACTAGAAGCCACATGTCCACCAAAACGCCACCCAAGTCGATGGATTCTGGGCTAGTGGTCTCACCAACCAGTGTCTCGATTATTCCGTTTGCTAATTCAATCTTTATTGTGGAACTGGGTTGGTACTTTATACCGTTCTTTACAGCTGTCTGTAGATCGGGTAGTGTACGCGTTGCGCCCGGGTTGGCAATCATCTTGATGAAACCATGTCCTGAGAGGGTCCCACCAGACCTGTCTAACATTCCAGCAAGCATGGTGTTAGCACAAGCTTCAGGACCCATCTGACGCCTTAAAGCATCATGTATGATGAGCATTGACTGCTTACACACTTCCCTCCGGCTTCTTCCTGCCATCATTCCTATGGGCAACGCCTAATGGTGTTATATATATATTCACAACAAGCTGAACTCAAAGAGACCTTCCTTCGAGGTCTTTTGGCATGCCCATCCTTGGCCCTTATGGCTGGTGCATCTCCATCACCAATGTCCGGCTCGTGGGTTATTTTGACATGTCTGGCCATGTGCCCAGTTTCCACAGGCTCTGTATAATGACAGCCATTATCGAGTTGACCGAACACTTCCGCGCTTGCACACGGTCACTCCTAGGCATAGGAATCAAAGGCCGTAACCAGATGCATCATAGAATGAGCGTATCAGTCTAACTACCAGTCACTACAATAATGTTCTCTACGCAACTCCATTGTCCCCATGTACATTCACCATAACTCCATATTCACACATTCACTTCCCACCATAAAGCGCCATATATCACATACAATATTTCAATCGTTCCCTCGCCCTCACAGTTATCATCAAAATCGAATGGCTTGAAGCCGTATCCTTCATCATTTTTGAACGATTCCTCATCCGTATTGCCCTCAACCCCGGCTACACGCACTGTGTGCTCCGGGTATTTCTTACGATATGTCAATATTTCCCACATTGATAATATGTTATGGTTCGGTTTCACATGGCGGGGCTTCTCTCATGCTGGACAAGAGTTGCGGCAGAACGCCGACCTTCTTTGAGGGTCGATTCCTGAACGAGGTGCCCCTAGACGTAGTGTCTTTGTCACCTGTCGCTATCTTTTCTTACTCTGGCCAATAGGCTAAGGTCAACCAGGCCTTTTGTGTTTTTCTAAAGAGAAAACTAGCTTACTAAATTTTTGAGTTCTTCCACGATATGGGAACCAACAGATTGCTCTCTGCCTCCCCAGTTCTACAAGTGTAGTCAACTGCAATGGCATAGAAATTCGGCCATTGGAAGAGAACGTGTCGTTTCAATTCTGATCATAGAATAAATATCCAAACATGCGCAATGATATTGCGGTGGCCGCTGGAGGACTTGCCGAGTGCTTGAGTAGTTGTCTTGATGCGTTTTGCATAGGACAAGACTGGGTCGTTTGGTCTTTGAGAAATGGTATACAATTCGTGTCGTAGTTTGTCCTCAAATCCAGTGGGTCAAAACCATTTAATGAATGCGGCTTTAAATTCATTCCAACGATGTTGTTCTTCATCAGTCCAAGTAGCTTCAGACTGACAACAACGCTTGGCTTGACCCAAGGACAAGATAGTGGCAGTGGCAATTCTATTACTGTCACTGGTTCAAGAGCTTTCATGCTCAATGCGTTCAAAATAGCAAACCCATGATTCTGGGTCTTCCGCATCATCGCCAGTGCCTCCGGTGAATACTTGAGCTTAGTGTTTCATTCACCTAGACAAACAAAAGAATATCCTTAATAAAAATATTGTTCTTGTCTTTCTTTCCACAATATAATCACTCTCTTCCCCATTACTGGAGTCGAGCTCTGACTCCTCCTGTACTTCATCCACATATTTTTTGTATGCTCTATAAAAAGTTCTTCAGAATTAAATAATGATCTATGCCCCAAAATCGGATCCAGCTCCCTCTGTATGCCTCCGCAGAGCGCCATGGGCTACACGTGGACCGGTGCCCCCCCCAACCCCCAAACCCCCCATGGTAGCCATTGCATGCATCTGCATGAATTTGCATGGCACGCCATGCATCCCCTCCGCCCGCCCAACACTGGCTTCACCTGCGTACCACCTCCCCTACTGGGCAATTATTCTGATGGCCGTGCTGGATGTGGAAGTTGATAACCCCACGCATGCCTAGACACACCAACGCCCCCCGGAGCTGCCTCAGTATTCAAGGCGCCCGGGCCGGGCACCGCCACGCTCTTTCTGGGAGCCCGAACGGGGCAGCCCATGGCCGGAGCATCCAGGCCCGTGCGGCTCCCGGCCCTCAGCTAGCGTCCTCTCAACACAGCCAAGTTTTTTTTCTGTGTACGGCCATATACCCCCCCCCCCCCCTCTCCCACACACACACCACCCACCCACCCCACTCAAGCATCCAATGTTCCAATAGCGGATGGGGCCTGTCTTGTCAGCGGACCTCTGAACGTGTCCGTTCCGCATCCGGGGCGCAACCCTAAAATTGTCAAAGCGGAGTAGAGGGAGGCCAACCCAGATCCCTATGCATCTCGTCAGCAATCTGAGCGTATGTCATGTACTCCGTACGCTTCCTAACTACCCGCCTAAAGGCCTCTAGGCGCCATGCCATCTCGGCCTCATCCTTTGCATCCCTTTCTTCCTTTTTGTAGTCCTCTATTCTGTCCCTTAACCAGTCGTCCACTTGCGACAACCATTTCACCAATTGTTGTATTTGTATTTGCGACTGCCGCGCAATGTGTTATGTCGGTCAACACTTAGGGGAACCTAATCTAAAGGCAGCACACTAGGTGTTTAGTCGGGTCAATCACCACACAGTTCATGATAGTGCATCGAAACCCCAAGTACACCTCTCTGCTGGACCACGCTAAGCGTGGGGACAAATGGAGATTTGCCTTGAGCATTTGCGCCCACTGCCGGCATTTCTCCTTGACTGTTGGCGGGGCCTTTTGTACCTCCCCATCCCCAATAAGCCAACAATTAAGCCCACAATTTGAGATACTCATGGCCGGATTACTTGTTCTGGCAGCCTACACCCCGTTCACCCATTGACGGCTCCAAGTTAGCCACATAGTAGCGCCAAATTGAACATGTTCCATCAGCGTGCCAGCAGCGGTGGACCATAACGTTGAATACATCGATTCCGCTTCTTCTCCATTCGCCATTGCACTATCAGCATTTCCCGATCACTCCTAGACTTTCAGCTTGTGGTTCCAACCACATTCTGAGTGGTCTCGCACCACACTCAGCGCAGCGTCGGTCGCGTAATTGGTTGCAAAGGATTGCACATGGCGCAGCGTGGTTGCACTGCCGATTGCCATGCGACGTGCACAGCGCATTGCCGCTGCGTTGTTGTTCGTTGTGTGACCCACATGGCACAATGCTGGTCGCGTCACCGGCCACCTAATGTCGCGCGTAGCACAATGCCGACCGCACCACACTAGGAAAAAAAGGGCCAAATAACACTTTTCCGAACACACATAAAACACATTTCATCATAGTTTTACACGCCAAGAACGCAAAAATAACACAAACCCGTAAACTTTGTACACGTTTGAACACGTGTTATTTGGCCCTTTTTTTCCTAGTGCCATTGATTCCTGGCATCATGCACAATGCAATGCTGGTTGCGTCACCAATTCTCCAGCATCATGCACAGCACAATGCGGATTGCATCACCGTCTTACCGGCGTCAAACGTAGCGCAATACTGGCTGCGTCACTATCTCCCCGGCGCCACTCACAGCACAGTGCTCGTTGTGTCACAGGTCGCTTGTGATGCGTACAGCGCAGTACTGACTGCACCCCAATCAGTTGCAAATTCACTGGTAAAAAATCGGCCAAAGTACACGGTCCTGAAAATGACACGCCGTGTTATGCGTGTAAACAATCGTGTAAAATCGTGTACTCTTATTGCGGTCAATTGACAACAACTGAAAATCGTGTACAATCGTGTACAATCGTGTAAAATCGTGTTACACCGTGTTCTTTCCATGTAATGAGTCGTGTAACCTTGTTGGAGTCAGTTGCCAAGAGCTGGAAATCGCGTTGCGCAGCTGAAAATCGTGATCGTTCGTGTTATTTGGGTGATCAACCGTGTAGCCAGTCGTATAATGAATTTTGCACCCAAGCTGCACTCAATTGTGGACAATGAAGCATCATATATTATAGTTGAAAATTGTGTAACATCGTGCTTTTTCCGTGTACGCAGCCGTGTATTCTTGTTAGAGTCAGTTGCCCACAGCTGGAAATCGTGTTGTGCAGCTGAGAAACGTGTTCCTTCGTGTTATTTGTGCAATCAACCGTGTAACCAATCATATCATGGTTTTTGCACCCAAGCTGCACTCAATTGTGGAAAATGACACAGCGGTATCATACCTCAAAATCGTGTATTATCGCATTACCCGTGTACTACTGCCACAGTCATTTGGTACCAGCGAATCTCGCATGATGATGACGATGAGTTCATTAATTACATAGCGTTCACTAAGCCCAACTCCGCTTCCAGCAGCATAAACATGATGTCAACAGCCTGTGCCACCTTTCGGCGATGTAGATCAGAAGCAAAGTAAAGAGATGTCCATGTAGAGAGAGACTTATGTACAGAGGTGGCTGCTGACCTCGTGTGTGATTTCATGTTGTCCATGTATTCAGTCGTGTATTCACTCTTGGGCAGACATGTCCGTCAACCATGTAGTCAGCTGCCACCAGCTGGAAATCGTGTTGCGCAGCTGGAGATCGTATGTTATCGTGTTGTTGGTGTACTCAATCGTGTAGCGAATCATGCAATAAAATGGTGAAATGCCAGCAATCGTTTTCAGGTCGAAAATTTGAAATCGCGCCGATCCCGTCTTGCCCACACGCCCAAGACCAAAACCCCGCGCCCACCGAACAGCGACAGCATCGTGTCTCCCCGCCGTGATTGTCATGCAGCACACCGCCTGGCTGCATTCGGCGTGACTCTTTGAGTGGCATATGCCATCATGCATGATGGGCGCTGGCCAGTGGCGAGTGGCGCAATGGGCGCTGGCGGCGGAGATGTGCCGGCCAGACCCTTGCTTGGACGGCAGAGCGGCATGGCCATCATGTGAGAGACACAGGCAAGCGCGCTGACTTGCTTTGGCTGTGCGCACTTGTGGTTGTCGCATCGTGGCGGCAGCAGCATGGAGATATCAGGGGTGGGGGCTGGGGTACGTCTGCGATGGCCATCGGTGATCATGGGTCAGCGATGGCGGCAGAGTGCACTCCGGTGGTTAGGTTGCTGTTGTCAAAAGTGGGCTCCATTACACAAAGGCAACGCAGCAGTGTTACGGCGGCGTGGCCCCAGCAGTGTGGCGTGATGAGTCGCCGGCGGCGGAGGTGAGGCACTGCATCAGCGTCAGATCCTGGCATCCCTAGGCATGGCAGCCGCAGATGCGGGGCCTTCTTGTGAAATATTCCGGCTGTGAGTAGTTGAGGGGACGTGGTGGCTGCATCACCACAGCCAGACGGGAGATGAGGAAGGGGGCATGGACGATGAGGAACAGGGGATGGTGTATCCTTGGGAGATAAAGATAATATTGAAAATGTAGGGCTTCGCGATGGCAGTCAAAGATTGCAAAAACGTGCCTGGAAGCCCCGCCACCAATTCAGTGTGCTAGCCAGCGAATTTCATGCTGAAAGTTGCCATACACTAACCTGCTTTACACCAACATAGTGTCTATTGTGCCTGCTATGGCCAAACGGGCTGCCAGCCTGTCACTGGTCGTATGCAACAAAGCAAGAGTTGTTGCTTCAATCTGGCCTTGGCGCTAGTGCGGGACCACCTCGACCTTCACACCAAAAAGTTCTGCATGATGTTTCTCAAGCAAGCTTTTGAGGAACACAACATACTGAACTTTAGCAGTGAAGTTCTAGGTGCTGATCAGAATAGGGGATACCTGAGAGGCACTTAATTGCGTGTTTCCAATCCCTGCAGCTATAACTCTTGTGTGGTGTCCAGATTCTCCAGCCAACTTTATGTTGACATGTGTTGTACATGGTGTGTGTATAGGTACCTTTGATCAAGTTTTTGGACAGTGCATGTGTTTGGGTGTGCTGGCTGTCCATTAGTTGGTTTGCACGTTGTTTTGCTGAACGTGAGCATTTGCTGTGGCTGGATACAAAGCGGAACAGAGGTGAATATCCACCTCTTGATGGGGATGATGATTGTAGTGGATGGCAATACATGTAATGAACGGTTGTTATGGAAACTTGTTCCAGTGGGCTCGCACATGGAACATTGTACTAGAGGCTCTCCAACACACCTGAACACCCAGTGGGTGGCACCCCAAAAAAAGACACGATTTTTTACACGAAAAACCGTGCTCCATCATCACAATCACAGGTGACAACCAGGCCCAAAAGACACGGAAAACTACCGGCAAAACCGTGTTAGTACACGACGGACAAAAAGTGCACGATCACAAAATACACGATCACAAACTACACGATCGCTAAATCGTGTAGTTTTCTGATGAAAGTACACGATGAAAGTACACGAAATTGTCCACCTTACGTCCATGGACAACCCGATTTTTTACACGATTTTACACGATTTAACCCGTGTACCCAGCACCAACCGTGTAAAATCGGGTAGCAAAGTACACGATGTTTTACACGATTTTTACGCGATGTTACACGATTGTACACCGTGTAAATGACCGATTTTTTACTAGTGATTGTTCCGTCCAATCAATCAAAATCCCTGGTCGGACCAGCGGCCTTGCTGCTGCAAAGCATTCATCCTGACAGATCAGCACTTCTCCATCACTCAACTTACATATACTGCCCAGCCGGCGTGGCATCACAGGATCTCGTGCCTCAGCGCAATACCGGGCTCAAGGGCTATCCGCTACTGCCTTCTGGTCGACCATCACACATATCCCACTCACAGGCATTACATGCCAACGTTCACACAATCAATTGAATGTAATCCATGCAAATTGTGCACTAACATCTCCGATCCGGTCCCATCAAACGTCCACCCCGTATGGGCCAACATCTCTCGCAGTGATTGGGTGCCTTGACGCCTCATTGGTATGGCCGTCATTTACCCGCTTTCTGTATGCACGCTCTCTCGCGTCCGAGGTACGCCACTCACACCCCACGTTTCCGGATCGTTACTCCCCGTTTGAATCGCAACTCAGGCCCCGGTGTGCACCATCCCTCCCTTGGCGTCACCGCGACTGGTATGCCCGTGCGCGGTTGCTCGCGTGTTGACCCAACACGTGCCGTGCTGCGTCTGCGCTCACATTCGGAACCGCTTTTGCTTTTGTGCTCGTTCGTGCGTGCACTCCCATTCGCTCGATTTGCCATGCCCATGTGTCAGCTCGTGCCCCGCACCGCCCTATGCCCCTCGCTTGCACGTATCTGCATGCCGTTCGCCGGCGGCCTTTCACGCGCCTGTCTTTAGGCGCTCGCTCACCATTTGCTTGCAGCGCCACATTTGCGTTTGGCGTGTCGTGCGTGCTCCGCGCGCTTCATTGACCGCATGCATATGCGTTCTGTGTGTCCCCTCGCTTTGGACTCTCGCCCTTGTCATTTCCGCTGCATTTGATCGTCAACCCGTGCTTTGTGCTCGTTCCATCCATCGCGCATGGGCTTGCACACCCCGGACGTGTTGTGTCACGCCGACGGGCCATGCATCTGACGTCCTCGGGTGACTTTCATGTGGAAGTTACCCAGCACCATGCATGTGAGGTGTTCGGCGTGCGTCACACTCGCAAGATTGTCTATGTTGTTCGTTGAGTATGTTTGCGGGCTGTGTCGAGCAGCGACGCCTCCGTGTGGGACCTTTCTGGCAGGGTCGCAAGCTGTTCCGGGAATTGAAGGTCCACTTCGAAGGGCAAAGCCCAGGTGTAGATGTAGGCATTGAGACAGCGAGTCAGTGTTAAGAGTATCAGAGCGGAGCAACAAGGCGCAGATTGCCTTGGTTCCTTCTCATATATACATCAATCTATTCCACGAGCTGTTCTTCGGAGACATTGCCTTGGTCGTCACGGGATCTTCCTCTTCAGATGGTGCAGGCCTCAAATTACCGCTATAGGCCCCGGACTGGGGCCGGGCCGGGCCGCGCCGGGCCGGCCCCGCTCGCCCCTAGCTAGGGGCGAGGCGCCCCCACGTGCGCCCCTGCTGCGAAAAGCGCGAAGTCGTTGGAGGGGGCACTGGCGCCTCCTCTCCGCAGTTCCGCTTGGCGCAAGGGGCGAACGCCAAGGGTGGACTGCGGCCTCCACGGGGCCCAAAGGGTGGCCACAAAACACGCCACAGATGGCGGGAGTGGGAGGCCAAAAGTTGCCTCCCACTTGCGCCACTCTTGCCCCTCGCGGCCATCGACTGGTGCCACCCGCGGGTGCCCATCGAATCATCCGCGGCTGGCACCATTCGTCGCCCACAAAGAGCCCAATTGGGAAGCACGCTTCACCCCGCATACAGCGAGAGCCCCCGCGGAACTTGTACCTCCCCCAGCCTCCCAGGGAGGCCCTCGCCCCTGTCCTTTCGTGGACACACCATCCGCTCGTCGCGAACCAACCAGCTCGTGGAAACGGATGCACGCCGGCGCCTCCGTCCGCAAAATCGCGGAATCCCCGAACTTCTGTCTGCAAAGTACGGGTGGAGTATCGTGCATGGCAAAGGTGGAAAGAGGTCGCGGAACTCTGCGACCAGAACGGTCGTCCGCGAACTTGTGGACGGCAGCGGCCGGACGGATTGCAGCCCCATAAACTGGTTCGCCAGTCCGTCCGTCCGTCCGTCCGTCCGTCCGTCCGTCCGTCCGTCCGTCCGGAGATTCCCCTCCAGGTTGGTGTGTGGTGGTGAGTGCCGCGCCTTTCCTGGGGGCCGGGACGGCCCGGACCGTTAGGCTCCTACGCTCCAGGGCCTGCGCCTCCCACAGTCAGGTGAATGGCTGGCCAGTTGGCCCTTTCGATTAGTTAGGGGGCTGAACACAAAGGGGATGAACAATAGGGGCAAGGCTTCCTAGGAAGCGAATAGGTCTAATTTTGAGGTGGCTGGGATTTTCACGATGCCAGTGCGATGGGGATGAGTTGGCAAGGGATTCTGAACAGCGAAGTTATGAGTTACGTGGGGGGATGCCTAAGGTCCATTACAAAAAATACTTGGAAATGGTTTCCATACTTGTCGAGTGGCAATATATGCTCAGCGAACTTCATAAATTGAGGAAAAATGGACCTCAAACGCGCTCCAAAAAATTGAGGATAGCAAGAACATCTTTACCGGTGGGTGCTATTGTCCCGGCGGTGCTATTTCGCTATCCGAACATCCGGAAATTTGCTAGGCGTTGATGCAACATTGATGGGCACTTCCATCAATGCCGGTCTTAAGAGCTGGTGTGTGTAGAGCGGCCTTGATGCAATGTTGCATCAAGAGCAACATGGCAACGTTGCATCAATGCTTGAATTGATGGAGTGTTGCTATCAAGGGCTGTTGCTGGGGTGTTGATGCAACATTGCAGCAATACGTCTTGATGGTACCGTTGCCGCAAGACACGTTGTTGGAATTTTGGATCAACGACTGCGCACATCAGCGTTGATGCTGAGTTGTATTGCCAAAAGGGAGGACAACGTTACTGCAATACGGGCGTCCAGCAACAGGCTTGCAATGGGCTCATTCTTTGATATTGAAAAGTTGATGCAAGGCCCCGTTGATGGCAACGCTGCCAGATGGTCCTGTAACTGGCGTGTTGCACCGAGATATCTTTGTTGTTCTTTGAGTCAACATGTGTTAAGTACACAGTTGGGCCAAGCCTTGGGGAAGATATCGATCAGCAGTTGTGGTCAATGCATCGGTGGTTGTGTCCCCTCGGTGCTGCCATTGGGGGCTGCGCTATGTGCTTTTTGCTCCTGGCGCCCTTGTATTTCCATGTGCATGCAGCTGTTGCCACGTTGTTAGATCGTTGTCTCCCTGAACTGCCCCACCCACGCATCCAACCATGTCTGGTAGTGGACAGCATCTTCACTGGCTGCAGCAGCTGCACCCCTATCTAAGATGCACTCTTATCTGCCATGCAGGGGCCACACGCAGCAAGGGCATGTGCGTCACAACTCCCAATGGGTAGTGCACAAGCATACAACACCATGACATTCACTACAAGTCGTCCACAAAATTGTTTTGTTACAAAGATCATCCTTCCGCTCTCTAATCAGGTTGTTTATGCGAAACCTTGATGACAGCCCCCTTATTGAACCCTGGATAAGATCAACACCACGCTCATCCCTGCCTTCTTTGAATCCTCGTCGTCTTGGCTGCTGTCCACGACAAGTGACATGTAAACGGCGCTTCCGAACATCAAACACCTGAGCATCGGGCAGCACACAAGGGACCATTCAGCTTGTCATGCCTACCACGTTCAGCACACTTGCCTTTGCTCGTGGCGTTCGCTGCTGCTGTGGAGGCCTTCGCCGCCGCCGCCGCTGCCACCATTGATGGGCCACACAACCGCCTACAGGTCAGGTCGAGGGGCTTCTCACCTGATCGCTGATCGCATCGTCGCCGCCGGCTCGCTCCTATCCAGAATTAGTGCCAGGTAGACAGCTTCTTAGTGCTACAGCGCCCTGAGCATCAGGCGCCACACATGGGAGCCCTCAGCACGTTGCGGTCAGCCCACCCGTCAGTGTTCTTGGCGTTTGCCGCCTCAGCCGCCACCACCGTTGATGGGCACCACAACCACGGCCAAGTTCCATACAGACAACACAGCTAGTCACGCCAAACATTCACAACGCTGCAGCCGACAGGCGACCGTCGTTCCATTCGCAGAGCTTCGCTGGGTGGTTGGCGGCGGGGGCAGCGTGGTGGGTGGGCTGATGCTCGTCTTGTCGGGGCACCTTCGATTTGAACTCCCAGAGGAAAGGTGATGGGTTTCTGGCACGGAGAGGGGTTTGAAGTAGACGATGAAAACAACAAGCTGACTAATTGACTGATTCCCGTCGCCGCTCCTATCGAAGTCGATTTTTTTGGGGGGGTGGGGGGTGGGGGGGCGGCGGGGCACCGCTAATATTAGAAAGCGAAATGATTATAGTGCTCATAAATCCAACAACTGGCCAATAGTAGAGGAAGAGAGTTTATTGCTGTTGCCCAAGTCGACGCCTGCACTTGACTAAAAAACGATAATTAGCAATAAGAAGTAAATGCTCCAGTGAATGGTCCGTCCTTCCAATGTATTGACGATCTTTCAAAACTGCAACCAGCTGAAAGTGCCGGATTGTGACAAGCAAAGCACTTGCCAAAGAGCACAGTGGTTAAGAGAATGACAAACCTTGCGGGGGTTAATCACACAGCATCCTGACTGCTCTGCGGCATCAAACTTGTATCCACAGCCATGCAACCTATGGCAAACACATGACTGCGGGTAAACATTCAAACACAAGAAAATCAGCAGCAAACACATGACCTGAAGCAAACATCCCAGCACGAGCCCATCAGGCACAGTCTCCACAGCTTCCAAAGCAAACAAGCCCACTTACATGCATGAGAAGTCTTCCTCTACAAAAATGCTGGCAATCATGGGTATAGGCGGTTCCTCTACATCTGGACATTGGGATGGTGTTGCAGCAACGTTGATGGGCCTTGATGGTAATGGTACCGCTGGGAGACAGTGACACGGGTTCCTATTGGGCGACGTTGGCGCAAGACGTGCATATCAACGATGCGGCAACACCACCATTGTTGTAACGTTGCTGTCAAGCACTATTGCCAATGTTTTGCTGCAACGTTGTTGTGATGGGTGTTGCTGCAACGTTGCTGTGATGCGTGTTGCTGCAACGTTGCTGTGATGCGTGTTGCTGCAACGTTGCTGTGATGCGTGTTGCTGCAACATTGGCCCACACTGGGTCGATGCAACGCTGCTGGACGGCAGCTTGCAGCAATGCTGCTCTGACACGACTTGTTGCAAGGTTGATCATTACATGCAATGTCTATACAACATGCCCAAACCACATACATTTCCTGAACACACCCCCACTAGAGCCCTACATTCATGTGTTTATGAATGTCACAGGTCGTGCACCGCTATGCTAACAAACCCACAATACTAGCAAACTGCTTTGCAGCTGAACCATCATGCAACGAAGAACAAACCCACTGCACTAACAAACTGCTTCCCGCCGAACCAAGATGCAATATCGCCAAGAAGGCACGCAGCCATTGTCAGAGTGAACTGATATCGAAGACTGCACCCAGTGATCCCGTTGTTGGCATCAATGGCATGGGCTGGTGTGCGCAAAACATCAATCCTTGCAGATGTCCAGCTGACCTGACCCTCTGCCGCAACACACGACCATTAGTCTCCTCAAACTCTAATTCTTCTCTCGGCAACATCCAAGCAACCACACTGTTCTGACAGAAATGGAGTTGGTGAGCCCGCAGACCGGATCCCACAAAACGACACACACAGCAGTGGGACCGAACATGAGCAACACAATAGATGCAGTTGCAGCCTTGCATGTTGCATTTTTGCACACTGGTCAAGCAAAAGTAGCTTTTCTAACACCACCAATCGTCTCCATTAGCCCCCTGCCATAGCTCAGAGGCAAATAAGTCCTGCATTAGCCAGCTGCCAAAAGGCAGGTCCCCTCAAGGCATTGGCCAATCCATAAAAGGCAGATTCATGATGCAAACTGTTGTCACATGTCTCCAGGGGCTCAGCCACAACCTGCAGCAACAGGAGTGACAGGTACTGCAGGACTACTGTATATGTCTATCACAGCCAAATAGCAAACATCACAATCTTAGTCCCACGATGATGATGATGTGTGACAATGCTAATGCAGATACCTGGTGCCTCCAGCTGTGGATCGCCAAGATGCTCCTGGCAACTAGGCAGACTCCCCCTGGCCGATACTTAGCTCCCATGCAGACAGGCACAAGGGACGCATGCCAGTCATTGGCCTTAAGCACAATGTCCTCGCCATATGTGTTGTCAGCGATGGGAGGCTGCAGCCATGCTTCAAGGGTTGCTAGGCACAGCAGCATATACCAAAACTGCAGGGCACAAATGCATGCACCTGTTGTCAACAAACATTTCGAATTCTTCATCCTGAAGGTCAACACGGCGGACAGAAGGGGGGCAGGGGCAGAGAGCATGGCATGTTGCTCATGTGCAGTTCGCAGACGAGCTGGTCTGCAGCTGATGGACCATAATGCACAAGTTGCCACTCAGCAACAGCCCATCACAGGTTACAACAAGCATTCCGCTGGGTGAGCTTTCTCTTGCCAAGAAACAGGTTCCGCGCAGCAGTCTCAACAGTGAAGCTATGAGATTTGCAGCCCTGGATCGACCCAGCAGAGGAATACCTGATTGTCACCATAGATTCCATAGGAATCCAAATAGATTCCTCCTGGCCTCTTGTGCGATGGGCGATTTACAAGCACCCAGGCCACCCCCTTGCATTGGTGCAAGTATTAGTGCACAATGTTCCCATCAAGTCAACATCCATCTGCAATCGCCGACACCGGTGCACCTGTCAGCATGAGTGCAGTCCACACAAGTGCACACACTAAGATGTGTTCACATATAACAGCATTTCCCTTCTTGCTTTTATGGATACTCCAGTGGTACTACCCCTTAAACAGTCGTCAAAGACATGGTGGGTTCGCAATGTCAGCAAATGTGCCTCATTGCCTGCCATGCGCTTGTTGTTAGCAAGGTTCCAATTGTGCTGATCTGCATCGACATATTTCAACCCTTAAGCACACTTGGACACTTAAAAGGGGCAGTGACACATTTGGTGGCAGCGGCAGCAGCAGTGGTGGCAGCGGCGGCGGCGGCGGCGGCGGCGGCAAGAGCGGCAGCGGGGACGGGGGCGGGGGCGGGGGCGGCGGTGCTCGCGTCCAGCGTCTCCAATTCCAAACAACGTAGAGCTCAGCGGGATCAGCACGCGACAGCACCATGCCCACTCCCACGATAGGCGCCGCGCACGGTCCAGGACGCATGCTCCTGTTGTTGAGGACGGGGGGGCCGCCGCCGCCACTCACAACCACAAGTCACATCTAGTTTCCTCAGCTCGCGGTAACCCCGGTGCCATCACCCATGCCGCGCACATTCTCAGAGCACATCGCCGCCGCCGCCGCCGCCGCCGCCGCCGCCGCCGCCGCCGCCGCCGCCACCAGCGCTGTGGGATCGCCGCCTTTCGAGGCGAAAACATTGCCTACACGGGGGAGGGGCGGAGAGCAGCTGGTGGCGGAGCGGCGTCAGGGCTCGAAATCTTTGAATCCACGCCAGGAGGGCACCCAGCTACAATCTCCATGAAAACTGACGTCAGCCCCCCCCCCCCCCCCCCCCCCCCCAAATCGCGCACCGCACCGATGTACGGCCGCCACCTCCAGTCCGAAAAACGCCCAAGCCGTGGGCCCCTGCGAGCCCACGTGCTGTACCAGCCCAAGAACGAAGGCAGCACGGGCTGCCTGGAGCAGCCGAGGATCCTTCCCGCCTCTTGCACACTTCTTTACTGACTTACAAGGGGAGCCCCAGCGTCTCCACTGGCATCGGCAGCCGCCCATTCAAATGCGTTGCGCACAGGCCCACACTGCGCGCCAATGGCTGTGGCTTGCCATGGCGCAACCCCACGGTCCATGCCCGCCTGCACTGGAGATCGCCTAGCGGGGGCGATCCTCGCCGGTTCCCGATCTGGCCCAGCCCACCCACTCCCCGTTTGGGCAAGCCCAGCAACTTGTGAATTGCAAAAACGCCGAGTGTGCCGCTGCACTCTGCGCTGCCCTCAGCCATTCCCAGCCCACCCGCACGCCCAGCATCCCCACGCACCTCCTGCCCCGCCATGCACGCATGTCGTGTGTGTTGGGGCGGACGTCCCGGAGGCCCGTTCTCCTGGAAACGGGGCAACAAAATGGCAAAAGCCACCGCACAACGGCCAAGGCCGAAAATCGAACAGCTACAACTTAATTCGTATCTCACCCAGCAGCCCTCGCCACTGTGTCCGTGAAGCGAACACTCGAGCCCTTGTGCCAGCACCAAGAGCGGGGGGTCTTCCAGCAAAGCAGAAAGAGTGGGGTTTTCCGTCAACGTTGTTGCGCCTTTCAGAAACACGCATCGTGTCAACGTTGCTGGCAACCCAGGGTTCCAGAAACATTGATAACAACTGATCGTCTGCATGTTGACGCAACTTGGATGTGGGAGGTCTCACAGCAACGCTGATGGCAACCTCACCGTTGTTGCAACATTGCCAGGGAGGTGTTCCAGCAGCGTTGACGAGCGAGAGCGTTGCTGGCACGCTGATGCGTAGGCCCTGCATCACCGCTGAATACGATTGACGCAAGGTCACATTACCATCAAGGCCCGTCAACGTTGCTGTAACTCCATCCCAATTTCCGGATGTATTTAGCAGCAGCCGCTTTCCAGTCATGGCATCAGCTCACTTTCTAAAAGGGAATGCCATTGGCAGACTTGACAATGAAAGCACTGTTGGTACGAAATACGATTGCACTAAGAACCACAACCTGAACAACACAATTCTACAGATATCTTCGCGTCAGAGCAATGCAAGTGATGGCAGTTCAGAGGTCAGAGACCTTTCACATCTGCGCAAGATAGCCTTTGACTTTGCGAATGTGGTCAAAATGCTCATGCCTTATCACAGGATTCTGCAAAAGGGATACAGAAGTGCTTGATTTGCAGAAGCGACATTTAGGCTGGGAAGAAATTGTGCAGCAATACGTTAAGCCCTGTCCATCATGCCAGCCATTTGGTACTCAGTTGGCCATGCACTTCATAACACAGAGCATATTAATCTGCAGGCAGGCTGTGCTACACTGGCAAATGCATGGTAGGAACATGATGCTCTGCTGTAGGGTGCAAACATAATTCAGGCAGCCAACTAAAAAGCATAGCAGTCCAGAGGTAGGATACAATAAAAGGAAACAAGTGCCTGCAGCAAGTGTTTGTATCACATGTTCAAACCACATCGTCTGAAGATGGACAAATTGTTGCACTAATGCTGTTAGGAAGCATGAGTGACGAGTAACATGATGTTATGGAACACCACAATACTCCGATTTGCGTGCCACACCTCCAGCTGTGGAATGATCAGATTTCGTAGTGTCTGCCCTGAGTTGTCTTTATGTTGATTGCAGTTGGATGGCCATCCTGGGCATCACATTCACACAATTGATCATGGCCACGATCACCTGAACTGACTTGATACCATCTGCAGCCCATCGACGATGTTGCTTGGACTCGTTGCATCGTGAGAGGGACCACAGGGTCCAGCAAGCCGCCCTTCGATTCAAAGATGATGTTGCAACAGAGTGGTGGACTGGATCCAGCCAGTACACTGCGGCAATGATGTCCACAAGCACAACATTTACCTTGCCACAAGCCTGCTGAATGCAAGGAAGAATCAAGCACATAAGCAGCATGAAAAGTGCCAAATCTGCACTCTGCATTCACTAATACGTGATGTTCCCTTGTCATGTGCAGCTCTGAGTCACTGTTGGTGAACATTTGAAGCACGCTCGAAATGTGGAACCCACTTGCCAACATCCCAAAGTCGCCAAGTGCTCGTTTGGTTGAAAAGAGCCCAGCTACACTGTTCGTGTTGGCAACTGCCCATTGTTCACCCAATTAAATTGCACACTAAACAAAAGTCCACCAACTAGGCCCACCAGCTTATTCCTAGGCTGGTAATGTGGCTGGGTAAATCACTTTCTATGCTGAATGAAACAACACACCAGCCATTCTTCAAGTCTTACAATGCCCAGGGCTCCACATTCAAAGCCACTGCATCACGACATGCAGAGAATAACAAGGTCAAGCGTGCAGAACAGTACATCCTAGAAGGCACAACAGACCGAGCATAGTGTGCATGCTGGCAGTTTGGGTGAAGGCTCTCTTGGGGTTAACGAGGCAACCAACAGGCACCAGCTGCATAGACGGTGCCCCATAAAGAGAAAAGAAAAGCTCCCTTTCAACACACGGGACGCTTATCGGCCACTTAGACTCACAGAGATGGCAACCTTCCGGCCACCAGGAGGTCACCTCCGACAGCATCGATGGCCAACTATCATGAGTGGCCCAGCAACGCAACTCCGGCCCCTGCCCCGTTCACACCGGAATTCCCACGTGGCACGTCACGGATCCATTTCGCAAAGCCCTGAGCGGCAGCGTCCCGTGCTGCTCCCGGGCAACGAGCGTGAGTGGCGAACAGCGCTACCCCTGGCACGTTCACGCCGGAACTCTACGTGACACGTCACGGATTCATTTCGGAATGCCTGGAGCGCCAGCGTCCCGTGCTGCTCCCGGGCAACGAGCGTGAGTGGCTGAGCAGCGCTACCCCTGCCGCTGGCCTATTCCCACTGAAAGTCCCACATGGGCACGTCGCGGATCCATTTCAGAAAGCCTTGAACACGAGCGTCCCGAGGTGAACTCGGTTTCGGCTTGGGCGTCGCGATCAAAGAAAGGATGCAGGCCTCGCACGCGTGTGTCAGTCGAGGTTAGTGCGGTTTACCTCGTTGCGCGCCACCTCCTGTGTCCGCGGTTGTCGTCCACCCGCGTTGTTGCTGGGTCCGCGCGCGCCTTGGCGTTCTTGGTATTGAAACAGCGCATTCAAAACAGGCGTCTGTCAACGTTGCTGGCAACTGACGTGTTGTGGTGCGTTGCGGAACCTTTGTGCAATCGGCTTTGTTGCAGTATTGATGCACGGCGGTATTGATGCAACATTGGCCGCAAATGCATCAATCAGTCCTGATGTGACGTTGACATGCTGGGCCACTGCTTCAACGTTGCAGCAACGTTGATGGGTGGTAGTGGGCCAGCAACATTGCCGCAATGTTGCCGAAAGACACCTTGCCGCGTTGTTGACGAACGCCGGCATCTGTGAGCCGTTGCTCAATAGGCCTTGCCTCAACATTGCTAGTCATTGCTTCAATGACCCCGTTGCCTCAAGCCCCATCAACATTGCATCAACGCCTACCTAATTTCCAGATGGAATAACACCGCACGTCAAAAACCATCATTAACAGATGGGGAGCAAGAGGACCCCAATAGCACCGCCGATGCTATTCGGCTCCCAGCGGTGCTATTCTGGCCCCAAATAGCACCGCTCGAAATCAAGTAGCACCGCTCGAGGTCAAATAGCACCCTGTGCTATTCGCCCAGAACATTGCAGTGGTGCTCGATGCTACTCGACGTGGGAATAGCACCCACCATTGCGAGCAGGGGAGCAATAGCACCGGTGCTATTTGGCAAATTCCGCCTTAGTAAGATAGCATGGCAGCCAATGAGAGCCGTTCCTGGACAGCTCCGCCGTTGCAGTAGCACCGACCGATAAAAATGCTCTAAAAGGGCTTAAGATTGAGGCTTACATGAAAGGGGGACAAAATCAACCCGGCCTCTTACTGGAATGATATTTCGCGTGATTCGACCACAGTACTGCGTACAGCACTGCGCACGGGCGTTCGCGCCTCTGGGCCATCCCATAGGTGGGGCAAATGGCGACGGAGGAGCGGCTGGCCCCGCGCACGTGGGTGAGGAGTCGCGGTGGGAAACCGAGGATTTTTGTCATAAGAAGGGTTGGTAATGGCCGGTCGTCGTATCCGGTAAGGCCTTGAGTCATAACGGGACAGCGCAATCGCCTCCTTCAATCACACACAGCGTCTCCCACAGCTTCCGCTGGGTGGATGCCTCGCCTGGTATGCACAACCGATAGATTTGACCTGTTCAACCCGCAGCCCACCGCCATGACGCCTGGGCGTCACCGAGGCGTTGCGTACAACAGCCCGTTTTGGCGAGGCCACAGGCGGTTGTCGGGTGGAATCCATGGCCACACCCATTCCCTGGTGGTGCCTTTATGACGGGCGCCAAGATCTGGCAGGGCGGGGAGCCGTTTTCGATTGGGTGCCAACAGCGCAAATGGGAGGTGGGGGGCGCACAAGTGACGACCAACGAGGCAGGTGAGACGTGCCCTCCCCTCGAACTACCAGTTGATTGTTGTTGGACCGCACGCAAACGAGCAGGCAGCACAGGCCGTCGACTGTTTGGACGGCACTGGGCGCACAAGTTCACCATTCATTTGCCAGCTTGCAATTGAGTGAAGCCAGTGTGACCAGCCTCCTCGTTCTGTCGAATTGCCAGTTGCTTATGGTGGGGCTCACACAGTAAGGATGAGCGGTGCTGAAGTCACAGCCCAACGCGCTGCACCGAATATCCCAACGCTCACTGCCACGAACGTGCGCGCCAAACACGCAGACTAACACAGGTCGCCACCCCAACCCAACCCACATCGCAGACCAAAAAGGGGAAAGTGGGGTTGCCCATTGTGCATTTTCAAAATACTGAGAGGCTGCTATACAGGAACTCCACTGTACCGAGAAAGAGAAGTTCACGATGTCGCGGAATTTCCTGCGGCACACTTGAACTCAGCAAAGTTGGGTGGCGATGCTGCTGCCCCTCTTATTGCGTTATTACATCTCACTCTAAGAGCACAATGCCCTGTCAATGACGTAGAAAGCACACAATTGTTTGCGTGTATGCCTTTCCACATAATGAATCAGCCACCGCACGGAGCGCAGCAAAGCTCTATGAAACCAATTACTACCATCGTTTAGATCTCCAAAATGCGCATTCCATACGCCAGAAAATGCTGCGTGAGACATCCCTCGGCGATTACGGCAGTGCAGAATTCTGCGTGCTGACAATCCTTCTCAGGGCCATCAAATCCACTGTAAACTTCATAATGGAATCATTCTAAACAGTATGACAGAAATTTCCTCATTTCCTAGCTTATCGTTTGTCAAATGCATGAATATGACCATCCCTCGTGTTCGGATAAACTGTCAATCAAATGCTGTTGATACAAAGATAAATCGAGCAATTGGCTTCCCAAGAATCCCTCCTCTCGATGCCCATCAATCAGACCTACGCACTGGCGACACTCACTATCAATAACTTGAACAGGGGCTTCGAAGGTGGGATGTATTAACCCACCATGACTTGAAAAACCAGAGCCACATTCAAAATTGGCGCATCATGCAGGCAGCTCCGGCGGTGCGCTGCGACAGGGTTGAGAGGGTCGCCCTGGCGACCTGGCGCTCCTTCCGAGTTCCAAGGCGTCCATGGGCACCTTGTTCCGCGACCCAGGTCCCAGGGAGGCCGAACCCTTGAGCTCATTGCTCTGGGCACATTGCCTCAGAATATCGAGGATCTTGTCTTTGATATCAACGTCGTAGTCCTCGTGCCCTGAGGCTTCTTCATTCTCTCCTGCGGCAACGGCCCCAGGGGCGGGATGGCCCAAATGGAGCATCTCTGCCAGTATATCCGCGATGCTGATGCCCGCCACTTTGTCGCGCTCGACGCCGCCAAATATCTCCTCAATCGACACCTGGACGTCCACGCCGCTGTGCGCCGATTGTGCTCCAGGCACGCGCCTCGTTATGTTGAAGTACACAAGGTATGCAAACGGAATGTCGAGGAAAATCATTGCGACTCCCACCGCCAAAACCAGCATCCCAATGAGCATGGTCAGGAGGTTGAGCGGAAGGAGGGCGATCCGGGCGACGGCAACCAGCACGGACTTTCCCACCGTCTTGACAATGTGGCCGCCGACGGCAAGACACCCCTTCGCCTCGCCGCCACAGCTGCCCCCGTCCCCGTACCCCCAGCAGCATCCAAACATCGCCCAGAATATCGACGACACGTTGTAACACGCGTCGTTTCACGACTACAGGATCATAAACACCCCGTTCTTCATGAGATCGCTGTCGTCCACCATCGCAAACGCCATCTCGGTGGCGGACGAATAATGAACCAGAAAATTCTCGCCTGCCGGCTGATTCTCAGTCTCCCTCACCACCTCTCTCAGCGCCTGCAGCAGCTCCTTTCCGTGACCCGCGACCGTGAGTAGCCTCTTGGCGTTGTCCGTGACCTTCCCGAGCTCGATGGCGATGGCCAGGACGGCGGCAGTGGAGCTGCTGTCCACCTTGCCCTCAACAGCGAAGCGCACGGCCCTGCGAGGCGATTGTCAGGAGCATGAACGCCAGGCACAGGAACATGCCGCCGGCATAGCGAGCCAGGGACCTGGAGAGGGCCATTCGGTCGGCGTTGGCCCGCTTGTCGGACAGGCCGCTGCAGGCGGTGAAAAGGCCGCCCACCAGAACGAGAAAGATCTCGTCTCCCAGCAGCATGGTTGCCGGGGGGCGAAGCACACCCCCTCACCGCGGCGTGGCGAAACGGGGCTTCGTGGCGTGGATTGGAAATGTCTTGTGGAAGTTGTGCAGTGCACCTGCAAGCAAATGGTTTGTGACGTCATTAACGTGTGAATGTGTCGCCCTGAGACGTGATTCAACAACTGGCCATTTGCACAAAGGACAGAGAATTGGGCCACGCTCCTCGTTACAGGGGCGTGTCTGCATTCGGCGTGCTCGCGTCCAATAGCGTGCACGGAACGACCAGCCGCGCTGCGCATCGCAACCTGTCCACACAAGCTGGTCCCCAGCGTCGGGGCGCAAGCATGATTCTGGCCTGCCTACTTTCTCCACAAGCAAGGTGAATTGGGGTGGCAGTGGCGACTGACACACTCCGCGCCGGCACTGCGCAAACTGGGCCCGTTCGGGCGTCGCTGCGACCGTGGGTATGCCCCAGAACGACCAAGTTCGCAAGGGGCAGCTGTTCTTTGCCGCCCTCCAGCCATTGATCGGGATAAGGGGAAGCCCTCTGGACGTAAACCCTGGCGCACAGACCACTGAATGGGCACGGTGCATTATACCCCCTGCGATGCCAGCGGCATCATGCCGCTGCCAAGGGCCATATTCCCGCTGTGTTCCAGCCCTCCACCCCACCCCACCGCAACCCACCGGCCTCCAGCACACAGACACGGCCACGGCCGCGGCCAACCCGTACCCCGGCGTCGCCATCGGCCGATCGATCGACAATTCCTGGAGCCCATTCCTGACGTGGGATCCCACCACCCCACCACCACTTTCCACACACCCCTACCCACCCACCCCCCTGGACGCGGTGACAGTTCCCCGCTGGGGGATTAATTCACCGCCCAGGAGGCACCAGGCGGCGCCGGCGTTAACGTGGCCTGCATCCTCCCCTGCCCACCACCCCTGGGGTGCGCTCGCCTCGTGGCTGGAAGCTTCCTGGTTGCTCCCAAAGCAGATCCCCCCCCGCGTTGGTCGGCCCCATGGGGCCTAGCCAGGCCGCCCTCTTACTCCCAGGCCCCCTGTTCGGAAAGTTGGTGCGCTCGATCGCCAAAGGCTCAAAACCGCCCATCAAGAGTTCTCCCAGGGATACCGGCAACCTGACGGCCGGCAGCCCGTGACTGCAAGGCAATCCCCCCCCCCTCCCCCCACCCCCAAACCAACCCCGCCACCAAAACCCACACACACACACGTGCCACCCCTGCTGATCAATGCCCCTAAAGAGGAGGCGGCGAGTCCACAATGAAAGGAATATCCCAGGCGTGCCCCCAAGGCAGAAGCGGGCAGGTCGCCATGGAAAAACACCCCCCACACCAACAGCTTTGAATCCATCGATTTCTGCTCGCAAGAGATTCGAGGCGAAGGCAGCGGGACCCACCTGGAAGAGCGAGGTCGAGCGGCGGCTCGTGTCAGTGCGCCGGGCCCTGTCGGCGCCGCTTGCAGTTTCGGCGACCACTTTATACGGACTGGTGGCGGGGAACGAGGCGGAAGGTACAAGTAAGGCGGTGGCACCGCCTGTGAAGCTACGCATGTTCCCGACAAGACGACGCGCTTTGGCTTGATGCGGCATTCATTTGGCGTCCTTGGCCAATCAAGCACTTGCGAGGCGATGAAGGCGTCCGTCCATTGGCCGTTGGCAACGGCCAATTGGCGGGACCATGGCATGAATTCGTGGCCGTTGACCAGTGTGTGCGCAATGGTGTGCGCAAGTATGATGTGCATTGGTCGCCGTTGACAAATCGCACCCGTGATGCGGCTGCAGGGCGATGCAGAAGCCGACCAGTAGGCCGCAGCTCGCGTAAGCGCCGTCCTTGCGCTGTCCTTACAATCATGTGCACATTATTGTATTCAACTAGTCTGTCTTCATCTGTTTTCATTTATTTGGTCTTATTTCCCATCTTTACATTTGCATTCGATATGTGTACTGTATTTATGTTGTATGCTTTGGTCTCAAGTCTAGCAAGATTACCCGATTTGATCCCATGATGGTGCGCTGTGCTTCATTGATTCCACAGTACATTAGATTATTTGCTTGCATCACAGTCGAGCATTTTGCTTGGTACCACACCTGCGCACGACTCACCAATTCAGCACTGACCAAATATGGACACACGCCCTGCAAACCGGGCCCCTGTGCGGGCAGTGCGTGCATTCACAATGTGCGCTGTGTCAAGATGCTTCTGCCAACAACAGAAAGGCAATCGAAAAGGTGCAAACCCCCGAGCAAAAGTCGTCAAACCTCTCAACGGTATGATTTTTCGCCATGCTGTTATAACAGGCGATTAGTTAATTGCTTGATTCGAGTGCAATGCAATCCAGCAGAGGAGTGAGAACGGCTGGGGAAACTAGCCATTCCTCTCGCTTGCTTATGTGGGTTTATCGATCGCAACTTCCAAACTCTGGTTGACGCATCGTCCATGTTGCTGCCTTACGTAAGACATGGCGCAAGGCATGCGAGGTACATTGTTGCCCACACCAGGCTTGGTTTTTAGGCCGTAAAACTGATCGTATTTACGTTTTTACACGTAAAAACAGTTTTCACGCGTAAAAACAGTTTTAACACTGTTCGAATTACCAGTAATTGACCACTGATCTGCCTCCGTCAATTACTGATTTGCAGCCCGATGATTAAACGGTGGCATACGAGAATCCCGTTTCGAGGAATGCCACCAACAATATCTTGGGATGGCTGTCACCTTTTCTCGATGTTTCACATGCAACTTTCCAGTTTTCAGAACTGGGGATCGGTGGCTGAACACTGATGTGCAGTGAAACTCAATGAGAGAAGTGAATACATATCAAAAGCCAGTTTAAAGAGATGAAAGTCAGATACACCATGACAGCCGCAGCTGCCATGTTGTGCAAGCACCTGTTCATGTGCTGGCTGACTGGTGCACACAATAACCTGATTGAGATGGCGGGAGAACGGCTGGCCAACAATCAGCTTCAATCTTACTAATTTTGGGGATCATGAGTTGGCACTATGGGTTGGAGCTGTGAGTTGGTGCCGTGGGTCGATGCTAGGGGTCGGTGCTGTGGGGTAGCGTGTTGTGAGTGTGTGAAGTTTGAGTTCCATCCTGCGCTCTGAGTGTGAATGCTGGTGGGCAAAAGAAGAGTCGCATTCTGGTATTTAAAGAGAGCCCGAGACTGTTCGTGGCTTCTCTTGGCTTGGTTGTAAGACAAGTTGAGTCTCAGCTGCTTGTCCGACCATGCACGGCGAGTGCGTTTCAGCACCGCGTGCACCAAGGTTGCCACAGAGGTCGAACCAAAACGGTTTGACTTGTGCTGCGCTGTGGTCCATCGCTGGGCGCATTCGATTGCGACGATCGGGATCCCGAACCGGGATGGCTAAGGAACTTTGACAACACGTAAAAACAGTTTTTACGTTCTTACGCATAAAAATGCGTGAAAATACGTAAATACAACGTAAAACCTGCCTGTTGTAAATAAGGACAGTACATACAGACTTTCGGATTCCGGAGAGTGGCAGCCAGACGCCCTAGAAGGGGCAGAACAAGGTTTTTTGTTAAGCACCGTCATCGCCTTGCCAAGGGCAAGGTGGACACTGTGTTGCGAGTGCTGCATATGGCGGAGGACTGATCATTGTGCAGAACTTTCATCGTGTAATCTGGGCGTCCCATGGAGCCGTAAAAACGTAAAAACAGCCGTAAAAATAGGGCCCTTTCACTAGGAAAAAGGGCCAAATAACGCTTTTGCGAACACACATAAAACACATTTCATCAAAGCTCTGCGCGCTAAGAACACAAAAATAACACAAACCCATAAACTTTGTACACGTTTGAACACGTGTTTTTTGGCCCTTTTTCCCTAGTGTTTGCAAATTTACGTTTCTGCGCATAAAAATGTAAAAGTAAAAACGTAAACGTGAAAGTAAAAACCAAGCCTGGCCCACACACTGCACCTCACGAAGTGCACGTCCCGACAATCGTCGGGGACCTTAAACAAGGGCGTGGGAATTCAAATCCAATTCAGTGCACTGTTACAACTGGTCTCTCGGTGCACCACAATGCATGTGGCGCGGCAATGTGGCGACGCTTCTAGGCCACCAGTCTTCTCGTTGTCATGCATTAGAGTGAGCTGGCGCACGGCCAATAGCGAGCAGGCGACTCACCTTTGCAGACAACGTGTTGCCAACTGGCACGCTCCATGCGGTTGTGCCGCTCACAACTGCCGGGAACTGGAGCCCAGACGTGGCAAATCGCCCATTCCGATGCGTCCGAATTACCGCCAGTCAACGGCTTGCGCGCACGGCTTTGTCTCAATCGCGAATCCCTCCGGCGAGTCGATCGGGTCGCCTGACATCAAACCCAGGCACCAACCGGATTTATTATTTGATCTCGACTTGGAGATCGGCATCCCCCATTGGGGGGGAACCGCGTCCGGAAGCTTCGACCCCCCGGGACCGTAATGCATGCGTGGCACCACGCCCTTCATCCACATGGGGCTGGCGACGAGCATGAATGCCTCAGGAACCGCCAGTCGGCCAGACAGCAGCGAATCCGCCCGCCCCACATGACCCACGCGCACATCATGCCTTCCCCTGTCCGTATGCCGGCAGCGCCCCGCAGCCGACGGGGCGGCCCCGCAGCCCTGCTCCCCGTCGCGGCCGTCCTGCTGATCGCGCTCCTCGCTCCGCAAGCTGCCGCCGGTCCCGAATTCGATTCTGGGGTGCTCGCGGCCAGGAATCGTTTCGGAGGCATTGGCCCATCGCTTACAGGTACGGGCCGTGGATGCACCCCCGCCCCCCCACCCCCCACCCCCCAGCCCCACCCCACCTTTTTCCTTCCAGCTCGCGCTGCAGGGACTGTAGGGAACGGCGGCAGAGGTCTGGCGTGGGCACCTTCGCCGCTGCCACCGACTCGGAAAAGACACTCGTATGAAGAATGGGCTTGAGAGAAAGCTGGGGAGGGGGTGCGATCGCCAACGCGGGCTCGTTACCAGGCTGCAAGGGTGCCAGCGGGGGAAGGGGAACGGAATGCGGGGCGACCTATGGCTTGGCATGGCGTTAGCGTTGCAATCCCGATCACCAGTTGGGGATGGGGTGGGTGTTGGATGGCGCCCGCGCGGCGATGCGGTGCATTCTGCCTTCCGGGCCCGCGAGAAGGGGCGACCCGTGCCGCTTTTGTGCGGCCCGAAGGGCTGCCCAACTGGCTGGGTCCCAACGCCCCTTGACTTTTCGCCACTGGGATCGGGGCGGGAGCAGTCTCGCTGCAGAAGAGTCGTGCTGGCGGCATCTCAGCCGGCGTGTTTTGTCATTTTTTGTCCCAACTGGATTTCAAATGACCGACTCGAGGCGTCAGAGCCGAACCCGAGTCGGACAATTTGTCCGGCCGAAAACGCTCGAACGTACCCTGATTCGGACGGTGCCCGACAAGAAAACCGGCAGCCGACCCCGGTTGGGACACACAAAATCGACGACTCGAAAAGAAGCACATCTGGGCCCCTTGCGACGATCTAAGGGCGGGTGGATTGTGACTTTGTGCGAGCTGACTTGTTGGTTCAGCGCAAGGGTCGACGTGTGCACACGTCCCGGGGACGTCATGCCTAAGAATCAGACAGCTGCGAAGATGCGCCTTGCCTGGACCTGGAGACCAGATGCCGTATTCGACTGTGCAATTAGAAACCCAACGTCACGCACGGCTTTTCACTTCCTTGGAGCCCCACCGCCGTGGATAAGTCGTGTACAAAGTGTTTATCTGCTTCGCCTGTGGCCAGCACATGATGTGCTTCGCAACGTCCGCTATCGATACGTGCATATTGAGGCAGAAAACGTCCAGCCCCCGTATCTGGCCAGAAATTTCTGGCAACTTTAACAACAACACTTTCTGGCAACGAGCAACTGTACAGTTGGTGGCTTGTGGCATCGCCACAGGCTGCAATGCAAGTGTTGGCTGCGAACACATCGGAGACTTGCTACGATGTATGGCTCTTCCACTTGTGCCCCCTGAAGTGCAGTCCGGATCTCGAGGGCTCTGACAGGTCAGCGTCTTGTTTGTTCCAGGTGTCCTTCACGTGAACAAGGAACTCCCGTTTTCGGCATCCCGAAAGCTCCTGCAGGGCGGCGTGAACAGGGTGAGTGAAAAAAGCCAGCTGAAGCTTCCGGGGGAAATGGACTTGAGCCTCTGAGATCTATTTATTGATGTAATTTTCTAATCATTATAGGGATGACAGAACCCGCGATCAATGTTTAGGGGCCCATTCTGCAAACACCATCGCCGGCATATCATTGACTTTTTCAAACAAATCCTGCCCGGTTGTTGGCAAAAATTGATCTCTTAACCAGCTACACTCAGTGCCAAGGGATGCCAAATTGGTATCTGGTATAACATCATAAGCTCAGAACCCGACTTGGAACGCCCTGGAAATGACCGGAAATCAAATTTTTAGAGTCCGAGTCAGCATTCCCATGCGGGAATCGACCCATGTGACATGGGGGTTACGTGCTGGGCGGACACGCATCCCCGGGTGGGCCGGTGGCGGCGCTCGAGGGCGACCGACGGGAGGCGCGGCCATCGGTGCCATGGCCGTGGCGCGCCGTGCTCGCTTGCACTGGAAGCGCGTGTTTTCGGCACGAACCCGTGTCGTCGCGGCGGCGATGGAGACCATCGCCGCCACCGATCGTCACAACGGCGATGGCCCGCACCCAAACGCGGGACTCGGCGTTGCCATCCCCGCGAGGGCTCCAGTCGGGCCGCGGAGCGACTCCAAAGCCTTGCAGCGCTCTTCTGAGGCAACCATCGGCATGGCGACTGCGGCACTGCATGCAATCAGCGCGGCCCTTAATTGAGGCCAAGCGTTTAGGCCCCCCTGGCCCTTGGAGTGAAGCTTGGAAAGCGGAGAGCGGGGGTGCGGCTCCCACACGGGTCGGGGGGCGTGCTTGAGCGCGAGCACGGGGAGGGGCATGGTCGTCCGCCATCGCGATCAACAGCGCGCGGTGTGTGGCAATCACGAGCCTTGAGTGTCGAGTGCCCTTTTGGGTCGATTGAGGGCAATGCGGCTGTGGCGCTGTCTTGCGAATCAAACGTCCGGGTTGAGGCGGGTTCCCGTCAAGGGATCTCCCAGGTTGCACAACAGGCGCCAGCTCTCGCGACGGTTCTGCGCGGGCCCGGGCGCAGCGACAGTGGCAAAGGACACGGTAATCAAAGACCGTGATGAGCAACGACATCAACAACGCAACCTAGCCACTGAGTGAGCGGGATTTGAATGGATGAAGCAGGAACGAAAAAGCGCAGAACGTCGGGCCGAATGCACCAGGAAAGAATAGGCCAGATGACACAGTTTTGACACGGTCTGCTCAAAATCCAATTGTGTTCTTTCGGCAAATGTGGTCCCAAAACCACACAATTAATACACACATTGACACAGTTTCAGCCGTGTACCCTGGGCAACTGTGTAGTTTACACAGTTTGGGTACAGTTTCCTAGGGTACACGGCTGAGGCTGTGTCAATGTGTGTATTAATTGTGTGGTTTTGGGACCACATTTGCCGAAAGCACACAATTGGATTTTGAGCAGACCGTGTCAAAACTGTGTAATCTGGCCTATTCTTTCCTAGTGATGTTGGGCTGAAATGATGGAATACTGTGATGCCACAAGGGGCGAACATATTGGGTATGAATGGTGCACTCCGTTAAATAAATTTAAATTTGTGATCTAGAAAGGTTGAGCCAACTGTGATGGAGTGAAACACATTAACATTGCAGCCTATCCAGCGAATGAGCGAACTTCGAATGGATGAAATGGCAACGAAAGGACTGCAGAACGTCAGGCCCAAAGCCCGACTCTGGACTGATGTATTCATAATGCGTACAGTATTGTTGTTGAACATGATTGCTGAACACTGTTTAATGCACATGAGCATGTCTCAATTACTTTCTGCATGGTGCAAACACGATTTGTTGTAAAATTCGATTTGAAAATGGTGTTGTTACCTTTAAGCAAAAGATGTAGGTTGAACACATCCTTGTGTTGTTGTCAGCAGTGGCATTCAACGGTGCTTTATTTCCTAAAATGAAGCGATACTATTGAATTCTAATCTTGAGTTGAGCGAATTTCGGGAAGCCCTTTTGCCATGCACCGTTGTTGCAAAGGCTGGTGGCTTATGTTTGAAGCCCCAAATTGGCTTGGACGCGTTTGCGTGTGTACAGTATTTAGTGAACCCTTCCGCATAGGAACGCAACGCTTGGCCCTCTTTTTACGGGAACAACATTAAAAATAATGAACAACATTCTGAAGAAAGTGCTGAGCAGATGAAGTCACGGTAAGATTCTTTTATGCGGAAGGATCTAATAAAATGAGGTACGAATTGAGAAGCGAATGTCCCCGAGCCGCGCTGTGGTGTCAGCAGGAACTGCGAGCGGCTGCCGCGGAAGGCGATGCGAACAAGGTGTCTCGCCTGATAGGTGAGGGAGCAGACGTGGACGGAACAGATAGTTGGGGCAATACAGCGCTTCTTCATGCTGCGGCCGGCGGACACGTCAGCGTCTTGAGGTGAGCGGTGTGCGCCTGGGCTCTCCGTGAACGCGCAGAACCGTGCTGAGCACGACTTGCACCCTTAATGGCGGAATTGCTTCAGAAAGAATAGTTTTCTGTCGATCACGTATGTCTGTATTCCACAATGAGTGGGCAATCTGGGCGTTCCATTACCATGGGATGCGCTTTCTGCTGGATTTCGCAATGGACGTCGGGTTGCTTACACAGTCATATCCCACTGTCCATACCAATACTCGTTGTTTAATTGCCGAGATGCGCATCCTAGTGTGCATTCGACATCGCCATTCCCATTGCAGTGCCTTAGAGGAATCTGTCGGACCTCGCTCCGAGGTGCGTGGTGTTCCCACTGCTTTTGAAGCGTGTCATGCATCAACATGTGTATGGCCTGCACAAGGACAAAAGTACCAAATAACGCATGTTCAAATGTGTGCAAAGTTTACGGGTTTGTGCTATTTTCGTGTCTTTATCATGCAGAACACTGGTGAACTGCACATATGTGTGTTCGCAAAGAGTGCTATTTGGTCCTTTTTTTTCTGCCGCTGGATGTTCAGAAATGCTTGCGCATTTTGGCCGTCTGCAACTCATTGTCTTGCTTGAGCAGGGTGCTCCTGGAAGCCGGGGCTGCTATTGACTGGCAAGAGAACAATGGATACACAGCGCTGCATGTGGCCGTATTTGAAGGACAGGTATCGGCGGTGAGCTTTCTGCTGCAGGTAAGATATTCTGGTTGTATGCTTGAGCAGAAAGACAGTGTGTACCAAAACCACTCCGTGACATGAAACAACGAAGAATCCCAAATTTCGCAAGCCTTGAGGCGAAATTAAAATAGATAATAAACAACCAAAAAAACGGTTAATGATGAAAAATGCGTGTATATTCCGTTCTCAAAGCCCTTCAAAGCGGAATTACAAAGAATCGGTTTTTAAAATATTCTAAAATTTCTTTTGCAGATTGCCGTAATTACTTGTTTTGAGCCGACTGACCCTCAAATTCTGTTTGCGGCTACCCCGTGCTGAGAAAGCCATCTTCAATTGGGACAAGTTTCTCGTGATATATGTTGGTGCTTTTTGTGCAAATCTCTCGCTGTCGATATTTCCCGCTTGGCAAAAGTCGAGGGCGTTCGTTGACATTCTACATATCTGGGATACAGTTTTCCAAATGTTGTACAGTTCCCGCAGCTGCGAAACATATGCTACGGTTGCATGTTAGCAATGCAGTCCTGGGTATTGCTTACCATTGCATCATTGGTCTCTATGCTGCGTTCAATGACAACCCAGCACGATTGATCTCTCAGAAGGATACGGATAAGGAATCCCACTGCAGTGGAATGCAGTTGGAGTTCACCAATTTCTGATCTGCAGTATTTCACTGTAACAAATTGTTACAATGTACTTCCTCTGTCCGGAAATAGATGTCACCTTTTGATTGAGAGGCCGCATTCATGTAAAAAGTCGTTATCTTATGTTGAAAACCAAGTTAAACACAACCTACGAGCCCTTCAAACGCTGTCAAATTATTTTCAGGAAATGCGTTATTACAGAAAATTTGGCAGGGCGTCAAACACGTCCCCCTCCAGACCGTAATTTGAACCATCGCAGGATGCACTGGCCTGGCCGGCGGTGGCGTTCCGCGTCCAGGTACCCCCCACTCTCGAGTGTAGCCTTTCCTGTGGACGCCACAACGCCTCGGAAGTAGAGCTGCTGACGCAGCTGGGGCTCCAGACCAGTGGTCGACAACCATCGCGGTGGAGCGCCAGCAGAAACAGCACCGGGATCTGTTTGTCGCCATCGCCGATGTCCTGGATTTCCACCCATCGTTTACAGCGACACACGGGCATGTGTAGGGTCCTTCCCTTCTACTAGGTTCTCAGGTATCCTGATACCCACCCTGGTATCGCTGCGTGCGCTAAAGGCTCCATATTCCGACGCGGCTTGCAGGCAATTGGCATGCCCTGAGCACAGACATGTATCTCAAAATGCCATGAACCCCCACCAATCTCGGCCGTGTAACCTTTCGACGGGCAGCTGGAGGTCCTTAGTGTCTGCGCGGCTATACTTTCAGTATCCTTCGTGGTTAGCGTCTGAAGTTTCGGACGGTGGCGTCTTTCAAAGCGTTGTGAACAGATCCGGCAGCCCTCTGCGGAGGAATTGCACGCGGCAACCACTTTTGGCGATCTTCTGCTCCTGTGCAGAAGGACAAGAACCCCTTCCTTCCCAAATTCTTGCAGTGGCTTTGCCAGCCTCTCACACCCCGCCCGTGGTGGCGGAGTGCGCTGCAAGGAAGCTCGATCGCGAGCTCGCCCGATTTTGGGGATTTCCGATCTCCGGATGTGCATCTGCTTGGATGGTGAAACTCACGGTGGGGATCGACGATCGGGTGGTTTTAAACCCGGCAAAATGGTCTCGCCTCGTCTCAGGGACCTGCTCTTTCAACGGTGGCAGCAGATATCCATTTCTTGTAGCGCAACGTCAAAGGCAGGTCCAACCCCTTCGGGGGTCGTTTCTGGCGGTCCCCAGCTCCGACCTTGAGATTCTCCGACGTTCCACCCGCATTGTGCGGATTCAAAGTACAGCCATTTGCGCACTACCTAATATTTTTACTTGAAATTTCGACCAGCTCATCACATGTGAGTTCGCTAAATGCAATCGAATTTTGTAAGGAACAGGTAAGTATATGATGCGAGTTTGGCCTCTCGAACAAAGTGTGGCATTTAATTACGGACAGAGGAAGTAACAGCTGGTCAATATTGAATGCGTTGCTATCCTTGTAGCTACTCAACTGACTAAATTTAGGATTTGGACTGAAAAATTCCATAATCGTTGGTGCATCCGTCCTTGCACGATTTCACTGCATCCTGAATTGATGAGAGCTACTGTATTCTAGCCTAAGCGTTTCTCGAAAATCTGCTCTCCCGGGCGCGAACCTCTAATTTTTCCCTCGGAATTTTCGCAAACGAGATTCCATCAGAACTTGATGGTTGATCTAACGTCAGTTGATCCCCTCAAAACGAACAACGCGGTTTGTGCGCAGGAAGGTGCAGACACAGAGATTCCCAACGATGACAGTACCACGGCCCTCCTCACGAGCTGCACGGACGGCAACATAGCAATAACGACGGCGTTGTTGGATGCAAACGCAACGATTGACAATAGGGGCCCTTCGCGGGTGACCCCTCTCATGATGGCGAGCATCAACTTGTTCGACCTCGTCGTCAACCTGCTGTTGGAAAGGGGCGCGGACGTGTCCCTCGCCGACATCGACGGCAACACCGCGATGCACTACGCCGCTGTGGGTGGGTCGGTGGAGGTCTTGCAGGCGAGTGGTCGCCATCCACCGGCAGAAAGCAGGCTTGTTTCTTGTGGGAGCAAACACAGCTCATTTATGTGCAATCACGCCCAAAAATAGCATTTACGTTTCTGCGCGTAAAGGCGTGCAAAGACCCTAAATACGGGCAACTTGTGCATAAGGGAAAATGGTCGATCGTCGCCGGCCAGGGAGCTGTACCATATTTGCAGAATTTGTTGTTTGGCTTCTGGGAAGGAAGTGGGGAGAGCCCAGTCGCGGGTCCAGCGCCTCCGACAGGCACTTGCAGCTCTCCCTACTGTAGAAAATAAGTGCAGAATAGGACCAAGAAATATAGAATAGGAAAGGCGGCCCTGTGTACTGTAATCCAGAAGTCGCTTCTTTCGTTCCGCCGCATCGGAGAGCACCTGTGCCGCCTTGCCGCATTGTAAACACCCTGGACGAAAGCCTTCATTCGAGTCCCTGGGTAGGTCATCAAAAACCCATGGCCATCTTTTCGGCGCACCCAGCGGGGACCGCTGGAAAGGAGGAACGCTGACTCGAAAGATGAAAGGCAGCCCTGTGCGCCAAATTCATATCACTCTGGGGGGAAGCTACTGTGCGGCCAAATGGCAGTGTAGCCAGCCAGGCCCAAGGGAGTGGCCTGGGTTCCCAAATGGTGGGCATAAATGCCCCTCCCCCCCGAAGAAAAAAAGAAAACATGGGCGCCTTTTTAGCAGATCAAAAGGGAGATACCGAGAACAGGATGGCAGACGAATCGAAATACAAGAGCACCCCTGCCATGTAATGCACTCGCTGGCGTGGTGTGTGGGTGTTCACCGGCACTTGCGGCGCTTCCCTGAGTTTCCCATGGTGGCGCGTAGCGCAGATTCCCAGCCCTGGGGCGCCCAATCGGTGAGATGGCAGCCCTGAATCCCGAAACGCTCGATGCGGAAACGCTTCGTTGCGAATTGGAACAGAATGCTGTAAGTGGTGCAAGAGAGCGGTGCGGCGACACGTCGACAACAAGATGAACCCCATTTTGGTTGCGCCAATTTGTGGATAGATTATGCTGCACAATCATTAGGAAAAAAGGGCAAAATAGAGCGTGTTTAAACGCGTACGAATTTTGTGGGTTGGGGTTGTTTCCGTGGTTTAGGCATGCAGAGCACGTCTGGAAATTCGACAGGCGCTGTTGCAATGTTTGATGAGGGTTGATACAAGGGGGATATTGAAACAATATCCCTCAACGTTGGTGAACTGCCACTGAAACAATGGCTCTTGACGCCTGTGTTTGTCAACACTCCAACAAGGCATCTTGATGCAACATTCCCAAACAAGCAGTGTTCGATCAATGCTGCATCAACAATTCATTTATCACCCCGTAGATGCATCCAGAGATTTGTCTGGCTATGATGCACCATTGATAGGCCCTTGGATCAACGCGAACCTTCAGAGCTCGTGTCTGTAGAGCGGTGTTGACGCAATAGCCTGTCAATGTTGTACCAACGCCTACCAGATTCCCGGATGCACTGATGAAATGCATATATATGCGTTCGCAAAAAGAGTTGTTGGTACTATTTTTGCTATAGAATCTATCCCAGAAGCCTATCCCAGTACTGTACAGTACAGACGGGAATGGAAATTTTGTAGACTGTCGGTGCCAGGTCCTGCCGGTTTCACGCTTTTCTGAGCGGCGTTGCTCGTGGTTTGCGCTCTTTACAGTGCGGCACTGACTAACTGTCGTCGGAAAAAGTCTTTCCAACAGCTTCTGTAAACACTACTCTAGGAAATTGTTGCATAAAACTCAGTACATTAGAGTACTGTACGGTACCATTTTTCCTGAAAGGCTGATTGACATAATGTTCAATTCAACAAAAAAACAATAAACATAGTGTTCTATCATGTGCAGGCCCTCATAGACGCGGGGGCGGACATCGACGCCGTGCAGCTCGCTGACCGCACGCCGGCGATGTTTGCTGCAGAGGACAGCAACGCGGCGGCGCTGCGCCTGCTCATTGCCGAGGGGGCAAACATGACTCGGCAGTCCACGTACGGGACTCCCCTGCACCATGGCGCCATGGTTCCCAACAACGTCGTCATCCTCAAAATTGTTCTTGAGGCCGGGGCTGGCATTGACGTCAAGAATCAATTAGGAACCACCGCCCTGAACGAAGCTGCATATTTTGGAAACCTCATCAACGTGCTGTTTCTCGTGAAGCAGGTGAAAATGAAAGACCAATGTCTGGTGGACTGTTGTCGGTGATCTGTTTCGATTCTAAAGCATTGCGTCGTACTAAAGTGCAGTGAATACGTGGGTGCTGCCCCTAGACTCGTGGCGAGTGTGCAGGCCTAGTGTTCCAGAGAGTAAATTGGAGGTTGTTTTAAGATCGTAAAGTATGTACTACCGTGTGTGAAATATGCAGAAGTGTTGCACAATGTGCTTTCTGGGAAATCAGCGCAACTGCACAAAGCACAATATTGGGAGAATGACAAAAGGGGGTCCTCTGTGAGTTTTCATATTATAAGCTGGGAACTTTGAGCGCCCAAAGTATGCATGTTTTCGGAATGCCCAGAATCAACTGCATGTCAGGAGAAGCTAACGATTGGTAAAATGAAGCTTTGGAGATCACGCTCCAACTCTTGGCAGTTTGCAGCCAAAGTCGCCTTGATGGCTATTAAAGTGGCAACTCAATCTGGTCATTTCTCGTAATGATTCATATTCTTTTATGGATACCAATCGCACGTTCTCATTAAATGATACACCAAGGGCAGGTATGGTCCTCAAAATGGTATCACGAACACCCCGCAACACGCCAACACCCTCAACAAGGAAAGTGACAAATGAGGGCTCGCTGAATGGGCGCAAATGAAAAAGGGGCTCCTTTGCGGGGTCGCCTCTAGTAGGACCGTGTTGTGGACCGGAGCCAGTCTGGCGCCCGGTCTTGCGACGCTTCCAATGTACATGGGCAATCAGAGCATGGGCACCCTTTCGTCATTTTCACCTCCGCAGAGGATCCCCTTTGTCACAGAGGAACCCCTTTTGTCACAGAGGAACCTCTTTTGTCTTGATATCTCACAGAGGGGCCCCTTCTGTCATCTTTGCAATATTTTCTAAGGGCAACATGTCTGGATATCCACATGGTGCCTGATTTGGTTATGATTATTCTTTCAGCATCATCAACCACTAAAGGAATTGGATTAAGGAAACGGTATCAGCAGTTGCAGATCTTGATGTCACAAAAGATATGTCAATTAACATTTGATATACTGACTGTATCGGCTGTTTGTTGATTGATGTTTTTACAACTGCGAATGAACGCAGACGTCCGCTGCTTACTATGACACAGTCAGCGGCGGCTGAACGAGGATTGAGGTCATTACAAATTGGCTATTTTGGCATACAGGGAGCAGACATTTCGCTGAACGGCTTGCCAGTATGCGGCTGCCTAGATGTGGAGCCGTTCTCCGATGCGCCTCCGTGCCCAGCTGGAAATTGCGACTTGCAGGATGAAATCGACGAACTCAGGAGCATATTTTCGGCTGGACAGGCACGAAACCAGCGGTAGTCGCCTTTCGTCGTTTGGAGTCCATGGATTCCTTCTGTCCCAGCAACCGTGCCCACCAGCGCTCAGCACTGGTTGAAGGACAATCTGCAAATGCATGTACTCCAGTTGCACTGGTCACAAGGCCTGCTTTAATGTTCCGATGGTGACGGCTTCAATTCTGACCAGCGCATAGCTTTGAGGAGTTTTTCTTTCAACAGCCCACGTTGACTACACAAGAGAATCGCGCACGTGCAGACATATACTAGGTTACTGCATGGGCCTCGAGCAGCTCGGGCCAGTTTTTCCTACCAGTGTATGTGGATCTCAGAAGGCCAATTTGCGGTAGTCGAGCCGGTGAGATCAAACCGATGATACTTGAGCACTTTTGCGAGGATGCAAAGCACGTGCTTTCATGCAATGAGAGAATTTTATGAGATGCGAAGTCTTATGGGAAATCCCTCTGAATTTCGTGATCCCTAATGTGAGGCCCGATGGCCAGTCGCAAGAAACAGGCCAAAATATACGGTTTTGGACATCGCACAGCGTATAACACGATTGCGGGTTGTGTAAAAATCGTGACAAATAATATAAAATATGCAGCAACGATTGAATGAGTGTACGTGGTTTTTGCACCTTTCGATGCGTTTTACGCAATCTTAACACGGTTCGAAACCTTGTCTTTTTGCCAACTTTTTACTTGTGGGCGTGGCACATGCTTTCCAAACCGCAATATCATGACTCTCAGATGTTCTCCGCATTGCGCACTAATGACTTGCACTCACAGAAACCAACATTGTTGCGATGCACACCGTGATGCCATATTGACACAACATGGCGCCATCCTGACGATGGTGATGGGATAAAGTAGCTGTGACGGTATCAATTAGCGTCACATGCCATAGCGGTTAGGATCACAGTTACATCATTCTCTGCTGGTGTTGGATCAGTCCTCAACAGCATTCTCTCCGTCTTGGAATGGTAGGCGATCCAAGACGCAGTGGTTTCAGGAGACCTGGACGCCGTGAATGCGCTGCTGGCCAACGGAACAGACCCGGACGAGATCGACCCCGACGGCGACACCCCCTTGCACTTTGCTGCAACGAGGGGGCTAGAGGAAATTGCGACTGCTCTGCTGGAAGCTGGTGCAGACGTGGATGCCAAGGGTGCCGGAGGAGACACCCCACTGCATTTGGCTTCCTTATTTGGCCACATTGCAGTCGTCAATGTTGTCTTGGAGGCGGGGGCGAATGTGACTGCGAGAAACGATGCCGGTTTCACGGCTTTGCACTTGGCAGCACAAGAGGGGCACACCAACGTGGTTGAGGTGCTGATAGGTGCTGGGGCCGATGTGAATGCTCGAAACTTCGTCCATGGGGTCACTCCTCTGATTTTGGCCGCGGTGGCTGTCCACACCGACGTGGTGAAGGCGCTGCTGGACAACGACGCCGACCCCACCATTGACAGCGACTTCGGTCTCACGGCCCTTCACTTTGCGGCGGCAGCTGTGGAAACAGAGGAAATCATGCAGATGCTTCTGGACGCGGTAGGTGGCCGGCGCCCATGGAGCGCCAGTGGCCATCAGTTTTGGTTGCTCCGTTCTGAACGATGGGCGGCATTTTCTGGCCACCCATGTAACATCGTCAAAATCCGTCGATAACATTTGGCAGACAATGACAACGCACAGCCTGCGCACCTGATAGGCGATGATGGGCTTGCAAATCAAGCAGAGTGTTTGTTCCGAATCGCCTGCTCATGGTCCAATGTCCACACTCGAGTGTGTGTGCACGAGCTCGTGCATTGTTTCAAAAATCTGAAATGAGTTTCCAGTACAGGCTTCCAGCAATGTATACCGATGGCCACGCAGCTCAAAAAACAAAACAACAACACATTGCTAGGCTGCATTCACCTAAGTCACATGCATACGAGCCCATCATTTGAATCCTAACAGTTATCCAACGTATATGCAGGCATGAAACACGTAGACTGCCCACACTGTCGGTGGTCAAAATGTATCAGTGACAACTCATCGTCTTCGAGCAGGTGACCTCAACAAAGGCCGCTATTCCCCAGAGCACCATCCTCAATCAATTGGCAGCTAACGGCGAAGCGATTGCTGCAAGGATGTGTTCCATTTTGCTTTAAGTATCTTGGCGTGCCACATCGGTTGCCACATGGCTGCATGGTGCATTCGTCCACATAATGTTGTGAACAGTGCTGTGTGCGGAAGCTTTTGTGGTGGATTGAATTCAAGTCAACTGCATTTGGCGATGCGCCTCGGCGGAAAACCATTCCAGGGAATGCGTGATCGACAAATTTCCTCAGATTTTCTCACATTTTCGCATATTTCACATTTTTGCAGGTTTTCGCAGTTTTTCACAAATTTTCCAAGACCCTCACGATTTTGGAGATTTTGTAGATGTTCGGAGATTTTGCCAGATCTTCCCAGACTTGGGGAGATTTGGGGATATTCGCAGATTTGGGGACATTCGCAGATATCCACAGAGTTTGGGAGATTCATGGGGGTTTTCACAGATTCCGGGTGACTTCCTGGGATTGCCTGAGTTCTCCTCAGCCTTCCTCACATATTTTCCGCCTCTCATCTGTATATGCTTGTTTGCACTCCGCGTCCGCCGCAGGGGCTGGACATCAACACCCAAAACTTTGCTGGGTCCACTGCTCTCGATCACGCGGCGTATTACGGCAACGAGGACGGCGTGCGGTTTCTGCTCGCGGCCGGGGCGGACCCGGCTGTCGGCGCCGGCGACGAGGTGTGCGGCTGCGTCAAGGCCATCGGGGATGCAGACCTGCGGCAGTGCGCCCAAGGGGCCTGCGAGACGGCTCAGCAGGTCGCGGCCATACAGGAGCTGCTGGGCCGCGGGAACGGGCCCCCTGGGCCGGCCCCACCGACAACGGCGGACGGCGCCGTGGTGACGGAGGACTGCCACTCGCTGCCCACTGTCCTGCAGATCCTGGAGTGCAGGGCGCTGTCGGGATAGAGGCGGTCGAATTCGGGGCAGGTCGTAACAACCTGGGTTGGATCAGCAGGGGGTGCCCCAGGTTGTGCCGACAGCCCCGGGACTGCACTCAGGTTGCACCTCAGGTTGCATCAACAGTTGATAATCTTTGTTTGAATTGCCTTTGACGGGGCGATTTGATTGGGGTGGGAGAGGGCGGCGCAAGGGTGGGGGGCTTCATCTCCGACATCTAGAAGGGAGTCTCACATTCATGGGGTGCCGACCAAACGTCAGATTTCGTTGTTTGGGACTCGAGAGTGAGGGAAATTATAAGCGCCGACGGGAAAGTATCTCGGAACTAATATTGCGGAAGGCAGGGCTGGTGGACCGCCATGCAGGATATAATGTGTTGTGCCAGTTTTGAGGAGCCGTTGCGGCTTCGCTGCGCGTGCTTGAGCGTTTGGTACTATCGTGGCGTCCCGTCGCCATGTGTAGCGCGTTCGTTTCCAACTAGTCGGCCTAAGGGCGTGCAATGTCTTCTGGAGGATGCATGCTTGTGTCGGAAACGAATGTGGACTGTAATACCTGTATGTGTGAGACTCCAAGGTGCTCTTTCACGGTTTGGGACAAGTGCATGACGCTTCCTGGTGCGCATCCATGCGATGCGGATCGTGGAACGCAGTGTTCAAACGCTGGATCGCAATGCGCTTCGCGCTCAGGCAGAAGGTCCTCGCCTTCCGAGCGCAACTCCACAGACCCGTTGCCAGATCGTTTCTCCCGTTGGTTCTTGCAGGGCCGAAATTTGGTGTGTCGATATTTCCAACCATCTCTGGATCTCCGACCCCTGGGGATGGAAAATGTATTTAGGACAAATGTAACTGCAGAGAAGATGCCCAATTCGGGACCTCCACAGCGCGGCGGACGGCATCGCTTTACATCCACTTTCCTACATCACTGCCCATTGCAAGATGCATCGTGACCACATGTCGATCATCGCAGCGTCAACCGTCGCATCTCATGCTGAAGGGTTGCCTGTCTTACATTACTCACCCTCTTGAGTTTCGCCATGAACAGGCTTGGTTTTTACGCCGTAAAAACTGATCGTATTTACGTTTTTACGCGTAAAAACAGTTTTTACGTTTTTACGCGTAAAAATGCGTAAAAATACGTAAATACAACGTAAAAACTGCCCGGTGTACATAAGGACAGTACATACAGACTTACGGAGTCCGGAGAGTGGCAGTCAGACGCCCTGGAAGGGTCAGAAAACGAGTTTTTGTTAAACACCATCATCGCCCTTGCCAAGGGCGAGGTGGACACTGTGTTGCGGGTGCTGGATATGGCGGAGGACTGATCATTGTACGCAACTTTCATCACGTAATCTGGGCGTCCAAGAGAGCCGTAAAAACGTAAAAATAGCCGTAAAAATAGTCCCTTTTGCAAATTTACGTTTTTACGTGTAAAAACGTAAAAGTAAAAACGTAAACGTAAACGTAAAAACCAAGCCTGGCCATGAACATCATGAACATTGACGACTAATCGATGGATTTGCACAGCAGCGAGCAGACGACTCACCTTTGCAGACAACGTGTTGCCAACTGGCACGCGCCATGCAGTTGTTCCGTTCACAGCTGCCGGGAACTCGAGTCCCGACGTGGCAAATCGTCCATTCCGATGCGTCCGAATTGCTGCCAGTAAGGGCTTGCGGGCCCGGCGTTGTCCCATTGACGAACCCCGCCGGCGATTCGATCGGGTCGCCTGACATCAAACCCAGGCACCAACCGGATTTATTCGTGTTTTCAGACACGTATCTCCCGTGCATTGATCTCGACCCGGAGATCGGCATCCCCATTGGCGGGGAACCGCGTCCGGAAGCTTCGACCCCCCGGAACCGTAATGCGTGCGTGGCCCCACGCCCTTCATCCACATGGGGCTGGCGACGAGCATGAATGCCTCAGGAACCGCCAGTCGGCCAGACAGCAGCGAATCCGCCCGCCCCACATGACCCACGCGCACATCATGCCTTCCCCCGTCCGTATGGCGGCAGCGCCCCGCAGCCGACGGGGTGGCCCCGCAGCCCTGCTCCCCGTCGCGGCCGTCCTGCTGATCGCGCTCCTCGCTCCGCAAGCTGCCGCCGGTCCCGAATTCGATTCTGGGGTGCTCGCGGCCAGGAATCGTTTCGGAAGCATTGCCCCATCGCTTACAGGTACGGGCCGTGGATGCACCCCCGCCCCCCCCACCCCAACCCCCACCCTACCCCCACCCCCACCCCCACCCCTTTCCTTCCAGCTCACGCTGCAGGGACTGTAGGGAAAGGCGGCAGAGGTCTGGCGTGGGCACCTTCGCCGCTGCCGCCGACTCGGAAAAGACGCTCGTATGAAGAATGGGCTTGAGAGAAAGCTGGGGAAGGGGTGCAGTCGCGAACGCGGGCTCGTTACCAGGCTGCAAGGGTGCCAGCGGGGGAAGGGGAACGGAATGCGGGGCGACCTATGGCTTGGCACGGCATTAGCGTTGCAATCCCGATCACCGGTTGGGGATGGGGTGGGTGTTGGATGGCGCCCGCGCGGCGATGCGGTGCCTTCTGCCTTCCGGGCCCGCGAGAAGGGGCGACCCGTGCCGCTTTTGTGCGGCCCGAAGGGCTGCCCATCTGCGGGCGTGGCTGGGTCCCAACGCCCCTTGACTCTTCGCCGCTAGGGGCGGGGCGGGAGCAGTCTCGCTGCAGAATGCGTCGTGCTGGCGGCATCTCAGCCGGCGTGTTTTGCCACTTTTTGTCCGAGCTGGATTTCAAATGACCGACTCGGGGCGTCAAAGCCGAGCCCGAGTCGGACAATTCGTCCGACAGAAAACGCTCAAACGTACCCCGACGGTGCCCGAAAAGAAAACCGACAGCCGACCCCGGTTAGTACACATAAAATCGACGACTCGAAAAAAGGCACATCTTGCGACGATCTGCGGGCGGCTTGCGACGATCTACGGGCGGGTGGATTGTGTCTTTGCGTGGTGTTGGTTCAGCGCAAGGGTCGACGTGTGCACACGTCCCGGGGGTCCCATGCCTGGGAATTCTCCGCTGGGAAGATGCGCCTTACCTGGAACTGGAGACCAGATGCCGTATTGCACTGTGCAATTAGAAACCCAACGTCACGCACGGCTTTTGACTTTCTTGGAGCCCCACCACCGTGGATAAGTTGTGTGCAAAGGCGTTTTTTTGCTTCCCCTGTGGCCAGCACATGATGTGCTCCGTAAAGTCCACTATCAATACGTGCATATCGAAGCAGAAACATCCAGCTCCAGTAGCTGGCCAGAAATTTCTGGCAACTTTAACAACCACACATTCTGGCAGCACGCAACTGTACAGTTGCGTGCTTGTGGCATCGCCACAGGCTGCGATGCAAGTGTTGCAGCCGTTGCGGAGCAACGCAACCTCAGGATGTTGCACAGATTGGCCGCCGCGGCTGTGAACGCGTCTGAGACTTGCTACGGTGTATGGTTCTTCCACTTGTGCGCCCTGAAGTGCAGTCGCGATCTCGAGGGTTCTGACAGGTCAGCGTCCTGTTTGTTCCAGGTGTCCTTCATGTGAACAAGGAACTCCCGTTTTCGGCATCCCGAAAGCTCCTGCAGAGTGACACGAATGGGGTGAGCGAAAAAAGCCGGCTGAAGCTTCCAGGGGGAAATCGACTTGAGCCTCTGAGATCTATTTAATGATTTAATTTTCTAATTATTGTAGGGATGACAGAACCCGTGATCAATGCTTAGGGGCCCATTCTGCAAACACCATCACTGGCATATCATTGACTCCTTCAAACAAATCCTGTCCGGTCGTTGCCAAAAATTGATCTCTGACGCAGCTACACTCAGTGCCAAGGGATGCCAAAATTGGTATCTGGTACAACATATAAGCTCAGAACACGACTAGAAGCGCTCTGAAAATGACCGGAAATGAAATTTTTAGAGTCCGAGTCAGCATTCTCATGTGAGAATCGACCCATGTGACATGGTTGATCGTCACAACGGCGATGGCCTGCGCCCAAACGCGGGGCTCGGCGTTACCGTCCCCGCGAGGGCTCCAGTCGGGCCGTGGAGCGACTCCAAAGCTTGCAGCGCTCTGCTGTGGGGCAACCATCAGCACGGCGACCGCTCCACCGTATACAATCAGCGCAGCCCTTAAGGCCAGCGTTTGGGCCCCCCGGTCCTTGGAGTGAAGCTTTGGAAAGCGGAGAGCGGGGGTGCGGCTCCCACACGGGTTGGGGATTGGGCTTGAGCGCGAGAACGGGGTGGGGCATGGACGTTCACTGTCGCAATCAACAGCGCGCGGTGTGTGGCAATCACGGGCCTTGAGTGTCGGATGCGCTTTTGGGTCGATTGAGGGCAATGCGGCTGTGGCGATGTCTTGCGAATCAAACGTCCGGGTTGAGGCGGGTTCCCCTCAAGGGCTCTCCCAGGTTGCACAGCAGGCGCCAACTCTCGTGACGGTGCTGCGCGGCCCTGGGCGCAGCGACAGTGGCAGCGGACACAGTAATCAAAGACCGTGATGAGCAACGACATCAACAAAGCAACATAGCCACTGAGTGAGCGGGCCTTGAATGGATGAAGCAGGAACGAAAAAACGCAGAACGTCAGGCCCAATGTCGGGCTGAAATGTTGGACTTCTGTGATGCCACAAGGGGCGAGCATATTGGGTATGAATGGTGCGCTCCGTTAAATGAACTTGTGATCAAAAATGTTGAGCCAGCTGTGATGGAGTGAAATACATCAACAGTGCAGCCTATCCAGCGAATGAGCGAACTTCGAATGGGTGAAATGGCAACGAAAAAACTGCAGAACGTCAGACCGGAAGCCCGACTTCTGTACTGGTGTAATCATAATGCGTACAGTATTGTTGTTGATCATGATTTCTGAACATTGTTTAATGCATATCAGCATGTCTCAATTATTTCCTGTATGGTGCAAACACGATTTGTTGTGAAACTCGATTTAAAAATGGTGCTGGTAGCTTAACCAAAAGATGTAGCTTGAACACATCCTTGTGTTGCTGTCAGCAGTGGCGTTCAACGGTGCTTTGTTGCCTAAAATGTAGCAACACCGTTGAATTATAATCTGTGAGTTGAACGAATTTCGGGAAACCCTTCTGCGATGCACCGTTACTGCAAAGGTTGATGGCTTACGTTTGAAGCCCAAAATTGGCTTGGACGCGTTTTCGCGTGTACAGTATTTAGTGAACCCTTCCGCATAGCAACGCAACGTTTGGCCCTCTTTTTACGGGAACAACTTAAAAAACAATGAACAACGTTCTGAAGAAAGTGCTGAGCAAAAGAAGACACGGTAAGATTTTTTGATGCGGAATTATTTAATAAGATGCGGTACGAATTGAGCGAATGTCCCCGAGCCGCGCTGTGGTGTCAGCAGGAACTGCGAGCGGCTGCCGCCAAAGGCGATGTGAACAAGGTTTCTCGTCTGATTGGTGAGGGAGCAGACGTGGACGGAGCAGATAGTTTTGACAATACAGCGCTTATTCTTGCTGCGGCAGGCGGACACGTCAGCGTCTTGCGGTGAGCGGTGTGCGCTTGGGCTCTCCGTGAACGCGCAGAGCTGCGCTGAGCATGAGTTGCACCTTTAATGCCGGAATTGCTTCGGAATGAATAGTTTGCTGTCGATCACGTATGTCTGTACTCCAGAATGAGTGGGCACTCTGGGCGTTCCATTGCCATGGGATGCGCTTTTTGCTGTATTTCGCAATGGACGTCGGGTTGCTTACCCATTCATATCCAGGCTCGGTTTTTATGCCGTAAAAACTGAACGTATTTACGTTTTTGCGCGTAAAAATAGTTCTTACGTTTTTGCGATTAAAAATGCCTAAAAATACGTAAATACAACGTAGAAACTGCATGGTGTACATAAGGACAGTACATACAGATTTACAGAGTCCGGAGAGTGGCAGCCAGGCCCCTTGGAAGAGGCATAAAACGAGTTTTTGCTAAAGGCCATCATCGCCCTTGCCAAGGGCGAGGTGGACATTGTTTTGCGGGTTCTGGAGATGGCGGAGGACTGATCATTGTACGCAACTTTCATCGTGTAACCTGCATTTCCCAGGGAGCCGCAAAGACGTAAAAATAGCCGTAAAATAGGCCCTTTTGCAAATTTACGTTTTTACGTGTAAAAACGTAAAAGCGAAAATGTAAACGTAAACGCACAAACCAAGCCTGTTCATATCCCACTCCTCATACCAATATTCATTGTTTGATTGCCGTGATGCGCATCCTAATGTGCACTCGGCATCGCCTTCCCCCTTGTATTGCCTCATAGGAGTCTGTCGGACTTCGCTGCAAGGTGCGTGGCGTTCCCACTGTCTTTGAAGCGTGTCGCGCATCAACATGTGCGGTGCCTGGATGTTCAGAAACGCTTGCGCACTTTGGCCCTCTGCAGCTCATTGTCTTGCTTGAGCAGGGTGCTCCTGGAAGCCGGCGCTGCTATTGACAAGCAAGGGAACAATGGATACACAGCGTTGCATGTGGCCGTATCTGAAGGACAGGTATCGGCGGTGAGTTTTCTGCTCCAGGTAAGATATTCTGGTTGTATGCTTGAGTAGAAAGACGGTGTGTACCAAAACCACTCCGTGACATGAAACAACGAAGAATCCCGAATTTCGCAAGCCTTGAGGCAAAATTAAAATAGACAAGAAACAATAAAAAAATGTTTGATGATGAAAAATGTGTGTATATTTCGTTCTTAAAGCCCTTCGCAGCAGAATTACAAGGGCTGTGTTCTTGAAAATATGCTAACATTTCTTTTGCAGATTGACCCATTTATATATTTTGAGCTGACAGACCCTCTGATTCTTTTTGCGGCTACTCCATGCTGAAACAGCCATCTTCAATTGGGACAAGTTTCTCATGATAAACGTTGGTCCTTTATGTGCAAATATTCATGCAAACTACTCGCTGTCGAGATCTCCCATTTGGGAAAAGACGAGGGCGTTCGTGGACATTCTGCATATCTGAAATACAATTTTCCAAATGTTGCACTGTTCCCGCATCAGCTAACACATGCGACGGCTGCGTGTTAGCAATGCAGTGTTGGGTATCGCTTAACATTGCATCATTGGTTTCTCTGCTGTGTTCAATAATAGCCCGACGCATTTGATCTCTCAGAAGGATACATATAATGAATCCCAATGCAGTGAAATGCAGTTGGAGTCCACCAATTCCTGATCTGCAGTATTTCGCTGTAACAATTGTTACAATGTACTTCCTCTGTCCGGAATTAAATGTCACTTTTGATGGAGAGGCCGAACTCATGTAAAACGCCGCTATTTTATGTTGAAAATCGCGTACAGCATAACTTACGAGTTCTTTAAATGCTGTCCAATTATTTTCAGGAAACGCATTATCACAGAAAATTGGCAGGGCGTCAAACGCGGCCCCCTCCAGACCGTAATTTGAACCATCGCAGGGATGCACTGGCCTGGCCGGCGGTGGCGTTCCGCGTCCAGGAACCCCCCACTCTCGAGTGCAGCCTTTCCCGTGGACTCCATAGCGCCGCGAGAGTAGAGCTGCTCACGCAGCTGGGGCTCCAGCCCAGTGATCGACAACCATCGCGGTGGAGCGCCGGCAGAAACAGCACCGGGATCTGTTTGTCGCCATCGCCGATGTCCTGGATTTCCACCCATCGTGTGCAGCGACACGCGGGCATGTGTAGGACCCTTCCCTTTTAGTAGGTTCTCAGGTATCCTGATACCCACCCTGGTATCGCTGCGTGCGCTAAAGACTCCATGTTCCGTCGCGGCTTGCAGGCAAGTGGCGTGCCCTGAGCGCATACATGTATCTCAAAATGCCATGATCCCCCGCCAATCTCGGCCGCGTAACCTTTCGACGGGCAGCTGGAGGTCCTTAGTGTCTTCGCAGCAAACCTTTCAGTATCCATCGTGGTCAGCTTCTGAAGTTTCGGACGGTGGCGTCTTTCAAAGCGTCGTGAACAGCCCCGGCAGCCCTCTGCGGAGGAAGTGCACGCGACAGCCATTTTTGGCGATCTTTCTGCACCTGCGCAGAAGGACGAGAACGCCTTCCTTCCAAACTTTTTGCAGTGGCTTTGCCAGCCTCGCACACCCCACCCGTGGTGGCGCAGCGCGCTGCAATGAACCTCGATCGTGAACTCGGCCGATTTTTGAAATCCACAGTGGGGATGGGCGATCGGGTGGTTTGTACCCCGGCAACATGATATCGCCTCGTCTGAGGGACGGCTCCCACCTGGCGTTCCAACGGTGGCAGCAGATATCCGTTTCTTGGTGCGCAACGTCATGTGCGAGGCCACCCCCTTCGGAGGTCGTTTCTGGCGGTCCCCAAACCCGACCTTGAGATTCTCCCACGTTCCGCCCGCATCGTGCGGATTCAAAGTCCTGCCATTTGCGCAACACCCAACACATTTACTCAGAATTTTCATCAGATAATTACATGTAATTTTACTAGTTGATATCAAAATTTCGTACGGAGCAGGTGAGTGTGTGATGCGGATTTTGCCTCTCGAACAAAGTGTGGCATTCAACTCCGGACAGAGGAAGTAACAAATTGCTGACAGTTGATCGGTATTGAATGCTTTGCTATTCTCCAAACTATGCAACTGCCTAAATTCGAAGCTTGGACTGACAAAATCCATAATCGTGGGTGCAGCCGTCCTTGTAAAATTCACTGCATCCTGAATTGACGACATCTGCTGTATTCTAGCCTTAGCGCTTCTCGAAATTCTGCTCTCCCGGGCGCGGACATCTGAGATGTTTTTCCCTCGGGATTTTGCAAACGAAATTTCATCAGAACTTGAGGATTGATCTAACATCAGGTGATTATTTCAAAACGCCCAACGTGGTTTGTGCGCAGGAAGGTGCAGACACAGAGATTCCCAACAATGAGAGCAACACGCCCCTCATCGCGAGCTGCGTGAACGGCAACATAGCAATAGCGACGGCGTTGCTGGATGCGAACGCAATGATTGACGGCAGGGGCTCTTCGCGGGCGACCCCCCTCATGGTCGCGAGCCTCCACTTGTTCGACCTCGTCGTCGACCTTCTGTTGGAGAGGGGTGCGGACCTGTCCCTCACCGACATCAAGGGCAACACCGCAATGCACTACGCCGCTGTGGGTGGGTCGGTCGAGGTCTTGCAGGCGAGTGGTCGCCATCCACCAGCAGAAAGCAGGCTTGTTTCTTGGGACGCATGTTTGCGCAAACACAGATCATTTACGTGAAATCACGCCTAAAAATAGCCTCTACGCTTTCCGCGTAAGGACGTGCCAAAAACCTAAATACGGGCCCCGTGCACATAAGGGTAAATGGTCGACCGTCGCCAGCGAGGGCGCTGTCCCATATTTGCAGAATTTATGGTTTGGCTTCTGGGACGGGAGTGGGGAGAGCCCAGTCGCTGGACCGGCGACTCCGACAGGCACTTGCAGCTATTCTTACTGTAGAAAATGAGTACAGAATAGGACCAAGAGGCATAGGATAGGATAGGCGGCCCTGTGTCCTGTACTACATAAGTAGCTTCTTTCGTTCCCTGCAGCTGTGCTGCCTTACCACAATGTAAGCGCCCTGGTCGAAGGCCTTCATTTAGGTCCCTGGGTAGGTCACCAAAAACCCATGGCCAACTTTTCCGCGCACCCCTGCGGGGACCGCTGGAAAGGAAGAACGCTGACTCGAAAGATGAATGGCAGCCCCGTGCGCCAACTTCATATCGCTCTGGGGGAAAGCTACTGTGCGACCAAATGGCAATGTAACCAACCAGGCCCAAGGTAGTGGCCTGGGTTCCCAAATGGTGGGCATAAAATCCCCCCCCCCAAAAAAAAAGAAAAAAGGAAAAAAACGCCCCATGGGCATCATCTTAGCAGATCAAAAGGGAGATACCGAGAACAGGACGGCAGAAGAATCGAAATACAAGGGCAGCCCTGCCATGCAATGCACTCGCTGGCGTGGTGTGTGGGTGTTGACCGGCATTTGCGGCGCTTCGCCGAGCTTCCCGTGCTGGCGCACAGCGCAGATTCCCAGCCCGGGGGTGCCCGCTCGGCGAGATGGCAGCCATGAATCCCGAAACGCTATGTGCGGAAACGCTCCGTTGCGAATTGGAACAGAATATTGTAAGTGGTGCAAGAGAGCGGTGCGGCGACTCGACGACAACAAGATGAACCCCATTTTTGTTGCCGCAATTAGTGGCTAGATTGTGTACCACAATCACTAGGAAAAGGGGTAAAATAACGCGCGTTTAAACGCGTACAAATTTTGCGGGTTTGGGTTATTTCCGTGTTTTTAGCATGCAGAACACTGATGAAATGCATATATATGTGTTCGCAAAGAGTGTTACTTGGTCCTTTTCTGCCATAGAATCTAGCCCAGCAACCTATCCCAGTACTGTGCAGGACAGGCGGAAATGGAAAATTTTGCAGAGTGTCGGTGCCAGGTCCTGACTTCCAAACTGTTTCATGCTTTTTTGAGCGGCGTTGCTCGTGGTTTGCTTTCTTCACAGTGCTGCACTGACTAACTGTCGTCGGAGAAAGTCTTTCCAACAACTTCCATAAGCACTATTCTGGGAAATTGTTGCATAAAACTCAGTACATATTAGTACTGTGTGGTACCATTTTTCCTGAAAGGCTGATTGACATAATGTTCAGTTCAACAAAAAAAATTAAACATGATGTTCCCTCATGCGCAGGCCCTCATAGACGCGGGGGCGGACATCGACGCCCTGCAGGTCGCTGACCGCACGCCGGCGATGTTTGCGGCAGAGTACGGCAGCGCGGCGGCGCTGCGCCTGCTCATTGCCGAGGGGGCAGACATGGCTCGACAGTCCACGTCCGGGACTCCGCTACACCATGGCGCCATATTTCCCAACAACGTCATCGTCCTCCAAATTGTTCTCGAGGCCGGGGTTGGCATTGATGTCAAGAGTCAATTTGGCACCACCGCCCTGAACGAAGCTGCATATTTTGGAAACCTTATCAACGTGCGGTTTCTCGTGGAGCAGGTGAAAATGAAAGACCAATGTCTGGTGGACTGTTGTCGGTGATGCGTTTCGATTCTAAAGCGTTGCTTCGTACTGAAGTGCAGTGAATACGTGAGGGCCGCCCCTAGACTCGCGGAGAGCGTGCAGGCCTAGTGGTGCCACACAGGAAATTGGAGGTTGATTTACGACCGGAAAGACGTGCGGAAATGAATGTTCAACCATAAAAATGACATTGGCGCTGCTGTGATTACTATGAATGACTCACTGTACACGTGCGTGTGCATGTATTCACGATACCATGGTGGGGTACATCACGAAGTCAGCAGCAGCCATTGCGAAATAAAGAAGTAGGAAAAACGTAGACTGTCGAAGAATTTGCAAAACTGATGGATTCTTTTGACATCCGAGAATGGCTGATGATAGTACGAATACACAAAATGTGGAGAAAATTTGCAGTTCATTTCATTAAAAATGCTGGTTCTAGCCAGGGGATTAAAGGTTTCGACGTCTATACTATGAATTAAAATGCGTTGATTTTCCTGAAAATCACACTGTTCAGCGGGCCAGCATGTTTTCAACGTATGAAATGTGCAAAAGCGTTGCACAATGTGCTTTGTGGGAAATCGGCGCAATTGCACAAAGCACAATATTGGGAAAATGACAAAAGGGGGTCCTCTGTGAGATCTCATATTATAAGATGGGAACGCAACTTTGAGCGCCCAAAGTATGCATGTTTTTGGAATGCCCAGAGTCAGCTGCATGTCAGGAGAAGCTAGCGATTGGTAGAATGAAGCTTTTGAGATCACGTTCCATTTCTTGGCAGTTTGCAGCCTAGGTCGCTTTGATGGCTTTTAAAGTGGCAACACCATCTGGTCATTTCTCGCAATGATTCGTATTCTTTTATGGATACCAATCGCACGCTCTCATTAAATGGTACACCAAAGGCAGGTATGGTCGTCACAATGGTATCGCGAACACCCCACAACACGCCAACATCCTCAACAAGGAAATTGACAAATGAGGGTTCGCTGCAGGGGTGCAAATGAAAAAGGGGTTCCTTTGCGGGGTCGCCCCTAGTAGGAACGTGTTGTGTACTGGCGCCAGTCAGGCGCCGGTCTTACGACGCTTCCGATGTACATGGGCGGTCAGAGAACCCCCTTTTGTCATTTGCACCTCCTCAGAGGTCCCCCTTTTGTCGCAGAGGAACCCCTTTTGTCGTGATATCTCACAGAGGCACCCATTTTGTCATTTTCCCTGCAATATTTTCTAAGGGCAACATGTCTGGATATCCACATGGTGCCTGATTTGGTTATGATTATTCTTTCGCAGCAGCATCAACCACTAAATTAATTGGATTAAGCAAATGGTATCAGCAGTTGAAGACCTTGATGTCACGAAAGATATGTCAATCACTATTTGACATACTGCCTGTATTGACTGTTTGTTGATTGATGCTTTTACAACGGCGAATAAACGCAGACGCTCGCTGCTTACAATGACACAGTCAGCGGCGGCTGAACGAGGATTGAGGTCATTACAAATTGGCTATGTTGGCATACAGGGAGCAGACACTTCGCTGAACGGCTGGCCGGTATGCGGCTGCCTAGATGTGGAGCCGGATTCCGATGCGCTTCGGTGCCCAGCTGGAAATTGCGAAGTGCAGGATGAAATCGACGAACTCAGGAGCACATTTTCGGCTGGACAGGCACGAAACCAGCGGTGGTCGCCTTTCGTCGTTTGGAGTTCATGGATACCTTTTGTCCCAGCAACCGTGCCCACCAGCGCTCAGCACTGGCTGAAAGGCAATCTGCAAATGCATGTACTCCATTTGCACTGGCCACAAGGCCTGCTTTAATGTTCCGATGGTGACGGCTTCAATTCTGACCAGCGCATAGCTTTGAGGAGTTTTTCTTTCAACAGCCCACGTTGACTACACAAGAGAATCGCGCATGTGCAGCTATAATAAGTTACTGCATGGGCCTTGAACAGCTCGGGCCAGTTTTTCCTACCAGTGTATCTGAATCTCAGAAGGCCAATTTGCGGTAGTTGAGCCGTTGAGATCCAACAGATGATACTTGAGCACTTTTACACGGATACAGGAGTGCTTTCATGCAAACAAAAGATCTTTATGAGATGCGAAGTCCTATGGGAAATCCCTCTGAATATCATGATCCCAAATGTGAGGCCCGATGGCCAGTCGTAAGACACAGGCCAAAATATACGGTTTTGGACATCGCACAGCGTGCAGCACGATCACGGATCGTGCAAAAATCGTGGTAAATCGTGTAAAACGTGCAGCAACGACTGAATGAGTGTACATGATTTTTGCACCTTTCGACGCGGTTTCACGCGATTTTAAAACGGTTCGAGACCTTGTCTTTTGGCCGACACGACTTTTTCCTTGTGGGCGTGCCGCATGCTTCCAAACCGCAATATCACGACTCTTAGATGCTCTCCGCATTGCGTACAAATGACTTGCTCTCACAGAAACCAACATTGTTGCGATGCAAGCCGTGATGCCATATCGACACAATGTGACGCCATCCTAACGATATTGATGGGATAAAAATAGCTGTGACGGCATCAATTGGCGCCACATGCCATAACGATTACCATCACAGTTGCGCCATTTTCTGCTGGTGTCGGCTCAGTCCTCAACAGCGTTCTCTCTGTCTTGGAATGGTAGACGATCCACGACGCAGTGGCTTCAGGAGACCTGGACGCCGTGAATGCGCTGCTGGCCAACGGAACAGACCCGGACGAGAAGGACGCCGACGGCGACACCCCCTTGCACTTTGCTGCAACGAGGGGGCTAGAAGAAATTGCGACCGTTCTGCTGGAAGCTGGTGCAGACGTGGATGCCAAGGGTGCCATAGGAGTCACCCCACTGCATTTGGCTTCCTTATTTGGCCACATTGCAGTCGTCAATGTTGTCTTGGAGGCGGGGGCGGATGTGACCGCGAGAGACGATGCCGGTTTCACGGCTTTGCACTTGGCTGCACAAGAGGGGCACACCAGCGTGGTTGACGTTCTCATAGGTGCTGGGGCCGACGCGAATGCTCAAACCTTCACCCATGGGTCCACCCCTCTGATGTCGGCCGCGAGGCATGTCCACACCGACGTGGTGAAGACGCTGTTGGACAACGACGCCGACCCCACCGTTGGCAACGACGTCGGCCAGACGGCCCTTCACTTTGCTGCGGAAGTTATGGGAACGGAGGAAATCATGCAGATGCTTCTGGACGCGGTAGGCGGCCGGCGCCCATGGAGCGCCAGTGGCAATCAGTTTTGGTTGCTCCGTTCTGAACGATGGGCGGCACTTTCTGCCCAGCCATGCATCATCGTCAAAATACGTCGATCACATTTGCCAGACAATGACAAAGCGCAGCCCGTGTGCCTCATAGGCGAAGATGGGTGTGACACCCAAGCAGAATGTTTGTTCCGAATCGCCTATTCATGGTCCCATATCCACACCCCTGCATTGTTTCAAATATGTGTAGTGGGCTTCCCGAGCAGGCTGCCCACAATGCATATCGAAGGCCGCGCTGCTTTAAGGAACACAGGGCTGCTAGGCTGCATTCACCATAACGACAAATGCATCCCTTTAAATCACATGCAGGCGAAGTCATCATTTGAATCCGAACTGTTGTCCCAACGTATATGCAGGCATGGCACCCGTAGACTGCCCGCACTGCCGATGGCCAAAATGTGTCAGAGACAACTCACTGTCCTCAAGCAGGCGCACTGCACAAATGCCGCTATTCCCCAGAGCACCATCCTCAATCAATTGGCAATACTGAAAATTTTGTGACTTAATCTTCAAAGCGTTTGCTGCAAGAGGACGTTCCCCTTTGCTGTAAAGATCGTGGAGAGCGGATTGCCACAGGGCCGCACGGTGCATTCGTGCACATAAAGTCGCGAACAGTGCTGTGTACGGAAGCTTTTGTGGTGTACTGAATTTAAGTCAATTGCATTTGGCGATGCGCCTCTGCGGAAATCCATTCCAGGGAATGCGCAATCGACAAATTTTCTTAGATTTTATCAGGGTATCCAGATTTTCGCAGATTTTCACCAAATTTTGGGAGATCCTCACGATCTTGGAGACTCCGTGGATGCTGGGAAATTTGTGAAGATCTGCCCAGATTTGGAGAGATTTGGACAGATATGCACAGATTTTCACGGAGTTTTGGAGATTTATGCGATTTTCCACAGATTCCAGGTGATTCCCTGGGATTTCCTGATATTTGCTCAGCCTTCCTCAGACTCCCGACTCTCATCAGTATCTGCTCGAATGCACCCTGCGTCTGCCGCAGGGGCTGGACGTCAATACCCAAGACGACCGGGGGGGCACTCCCATCGACAATGCGGCGTATTACGGCAACGAGGACGGCGTCCGGTTTCTGCTCGCGGCTGGGGCGGACCCGGCTGTCGGCGCCGGCGACGAGGCGTGCGGCTGCGTCAAGGCCATCGGGGACGCAGACCTGCGGCAGTGCGCCGAAGGGGCCTGCGAGACGGCCCAGCAGGCCGCGACCATACAGGAGCTGCTGGGCCGCGGGAGCGGGCCCCCGGGGCCGGCCCCGCCGCAGGCGGGGGACGGTGCCGTGGCGACGGAGGACTGCGACTCGCTGCCCACCGTCCTGCAGATCCTGGAGTGCAGGGCGCTGTCGGGATAGAGGCGGTTGAATTCGGGGCAGCCTGTAGCAACCTGGGTTGGACCAAAAGGGGGTGGCCCAGGCTGTGCCAACAGCCCCGGAATTGTACCCAAGGTTGCATCAACGGTTGATAACCTATTGCTTGAATCGCCTTTGGCGGGGCGATTCGGGGTACATTGGGGTGGGAGAGGGCGGCGCGCAAGGGTGGGGGGCTTCATCTCCGACATATAGAAGAGAGTCTCACATTCATGGGGTGTTGACCGAACGTCAAATGTCGTTGTTTGGGACTCGAGAGTGAGGGAAATTGTAAGCGCCGACGGGAAAGCATCTCGGATATAATATTGCAGAGGGCAGGGCTGGTGGACCGCCATGCAGGATATAATGTGTTGTGCCATTTTTGAGGAGCCGTTGCGGCTTTGCTGCGCGCGCTTGAGCGTTTGGTGCTATCGTGGCGTCCCGACGCCATGTGTAGCGCGTTCGTTTCCAACCAGTAGGCTTATGGGCGTGCAATGTCTTCTGGAGGATGCATGCTTGTGTCGGAAACGAATCTGGATTGTAATATCTGTTTGTGTGAGACTCCAAGTTTTTTTTGCATGTCAAGTGCATGACGCTTCCTGGTGCGCATCCATGCGATGCGCCTCGTGGAATGCTGTGTCAAATGCTGGATCGCAATGTGCCTCGCGCTCAGGCAACAGGTCCTCACCTTCCGAGCGCAACTCCCCAGACCCGTTCGCCAATTCGTTTCTCCTGCTGGTTCTTGCTGGGCCAAAGTTTGGGGTGTCGATTTTTCCAACCATTTCTGGATCTCCGACCCCTGGGGATGGAAAATGTATTTAGGGCAAATGTAATTACAGGGAAGATGCCCAATTCGGGACCTCCATAGTGCGCCGAACGGCATCGCTTTACATCCACTTTCCTACGTCATCGCCCATTGCAAGATGCATCGTGACCACATGTCCATCATCGCCGCGTCAACCGTTGCACCTCATGCTGATGGGATGCCTGTCTTACATTACTCACCCTCTTGAGTTCGCCATGAACTTCATGAACATTAACAACTAATCGGTGGATTTGCACAGCAGCGAGCCGATGACTTATTTTTGCAGACAACGTGTTGCCAACTAGACAACGTGTCGCCAGTACTGGCGTGCGCCATGCGGTTGTGCCGCTCACAGCAGCCGGGAGCACAAGTCCAGACGCGGCAAGTCGTCCATTCCGATGCATCCGAATTGCCTCCAGTAACGGCTTGCGCGCCCGGGCGTGGGTGGTGCTATATACGGTCCGCAGTCCGCAGGGAGGGGGGTCGCCCATCACTTTGCGCTGTGACGTGGCATTTTGCCGGGACGCTGTCCCTGCCATTGATTCAGGCACGGATCAGGTCCCGCCAAAACACAAAATCTGGGAGCGGCCCCCGCCAGGCCACAAGTTATGTGGGCAGCCCCCAAGTCTCTGTTGTCGACCAGACCAGGTGCGATAGCAGCGATGGGCGACCTGGTGACCAAAGGATCCCCAGCACATAAGGTGGATTGCCCCTTACCAGCCGCAGCATCGGCTGTTGCAGCGCACCCTTTCGCAAACTTCTGGCCCAAGGGATCAATATTATCGAGCAGATCCACCTCTTGCGCGTGTCCTTCACGGCGTTCGACCAAAGCAAACTATACCCAGAAACAAACATGTGCCATGGCCACCACGGTGGCAAACTGCTATCGGAAACCAACGACAATTGGTGCAGAATTGAAGAGGAAAGTTCCCTTGACTCGAAAACCCACCACAAAAAGCCGATGCGGATTAAATACAAGCCTCCCAGTGTCAATCATGCCTAGGCAAAACAAATGAGACGTAGTATTCTGTGGGATAAGAGCTCGGTTCGAGCCCTGGTTTGTGCTGCCCGCTCACTCAATCGATCGCCTTGCACGTTTGCAGGATGACAGGCTGCAGATCTCGTGGGTTCCGAGCAAAATGTGCCTTGTGACACCAGTAGAAGACAGCCTGTTTGCGATGCCAACTGCGTTGCCATTTGACAGAAATTGATGCCATCACAGCCCTTTTTGTGCCATCGCAGTCACTGTGATAGCGTCAATTTGTGTCAAAATGGCGTCGCAGCTGGCATCGCAAACACGGCGTTTTCTACCAGTGTGAACAGGGCAGTGGCGCTGTTATTGAGCGTTTGAGGTTGCCCATTGTAGTGGGGATACGAAGGCGTCGATCTGACATCCAGTCGTTGACTGTCTGGCGCAGTTGCCAATGAGCCGAGATCGGTTAGGGAGACTGACGGGACAAGCCGGGCGTTGGGGCCATTACAAGTTGTGCAGGTTGGGAAGGCAAAGAACCTGCAGGGCACGCTTGTTGGGTGCGTGGTTCAGCCAACAATGTGGCCGACATGGGCATGCTGCTTGTTCACAAAGGGGCGCATGGCGAAGATGTTGTAAACCCGACCAGCCATGCGGCAGCCGATGCCGCGGCTGGTGGAGGGGCGATGCTCCTTGTGTGCCGGTGCCTGGGATCCCTTGGTCATCGGGCTGACCATCGCTGCTATCGCGCCTGGGCTGGCCAACCACGGAGACTTGGCGGCTGCCCACATAACTTGAGGCCTGGCGGGGGCCGCTCCCAGTTTGGAAACCGTCGTGTTTTGGCGGTGCCTGATCCGTGCCTGAATCAATCGCAGGGACAGCGTCCCGGCGAAATGCCACGTCACAGCGCAAAGCGATGGGCGACCCCCCTCCCTGCGGACTGTATATAGCACTACCCGCCCGGCGTTGTCCCGTTAACGAACCCCGCCGGCGATTCGATCGGGTCGCATGACAGCCAACCCAGACACGGGCAGATTCGCTCGTGCCTCAAAATGTATTAGTCCATCTGTCTTTTCCCTGTGGATCCATCCTTTTCCCGCCGACAAGGCCAACGCCGGTCAGTGGTTCAGTGGTCTTTTTTTATGGTTCAGGCTGTCCGGATCACAAAACGGGATCCACACAAAAAGGTAGGGCGACTGATCCCACGCCAAAGATTCGCTCGTGCCTTCGAGGACACGTGTCTCCCGTGCATTGATCTCCGCCCAGAACTTGACGTTCCGTTCGCGGCGGGCCGCGTCCGGAAGCTTCCACCCCGGGACCGCAGTGCATGCGTGTCCCCACTCCGGTCATTCGATCCACCGGGAGCAAGCGACCAGCATGAATTCCTCAGGAACTCCCGCCACCTTCCGCCGCACCGCCACCAAGGCCTGCCCCCTCCTCAGAAGCTCAAATCCAATCAGGACCGCCCAACCGCCGCCATTCGGCCCGACAGCAGCGAATCAGCCCACCCCACCCACCGCCGCTCACCTCATGCCTCCCCCCGCCCGTCAGCCGGCAGTGCCCCGCAGCCGACGGGGCCGACCCTCAGCCCTGCTCCCCGCCGCGGCCGTCTTGCTGATCGCGCTCCTCGCTCCGGGAGCTGCCGCCGCTCCCAATTCCGATTCCGGAGCGTTCGCGGCCAGGGGGGATCTTTTCGGAGGCATTAGTCCATCGCTTCCAGGTACGGGACATGGATGCACGCCCCAACCCTCCCCCTCCTCCATTTCCTTCCAGCTCGCGGTGTAGGGTCTATGAGGACTGGGGGCATGGGGCTGGCGTGAGCACCTTCTCCGCTGCCGGCGGTTCGGAGAAAAAGAGAAGAAACTGGTGTGAGAAGTGCGCTTGAGCGAAAGCTGGGGAGGGGGGTGGAATCCATATCGCGGCATCGTTTCCAGTCTCGAAGGGCGCCAGCGGGGGAAGGGGAGCGGAATGCGGGGCGACCTGGGGCTTGTTTTGGCATGAGGGTTGCAACCCCGATCCCAAAATGGGGATGGGGCGGGGGCTTTGGACGGTCCCCTCGCGGCCGTGCGGGGGCGTCGGCCGCCCTAGCTCGCGAGAAGGGGCGACCCGTGCCGCTGTTGTGCTGCCCGAAGGGCTGCCCGTCCGCCGGTGTGACTGGGGCCCGACGCCCCTGGATCCTTCGCCGCCGGGTGGGGCGGGAGGAGGCGGCTGATGAGCAGGTTCACCGCGGAATCAGTCGTGATGACGGCATCTCGGCAGGCGCGTTTTGTCATTTTGCGTCTGAATTGGATATATCAAATGGCCGACTCGAGACGCCAAAGCCGAACCCATGTGGGACGATTTGTACGGCCGCAAACGATGGAACGTGCACTAATTTGGAGAGTGTCCGACAAAAGAGCGGACAGCTGACCCTGATTTCGGACACAAATCGACGACTCCGAACAAAAGCGCTGATCTTGGCTCGCGTGTGACCGTGTATGGGCGAGAGGATTGGGGCTTCTGCGCGAGCTAACTTGTTGGTTCAGCGCAAGTGTCGACGTGTGCACACGCGCTGGGGGCCCCATGACCGGGAAGCAGATCGGCCGGGAAGATGCGCCTCGCCTGGAATTGGAGGCCAAATGCCGTATTCGACTGTGTAATAGGAGACCTAGCGTCACGGACGGCCTTTGATTTTCTTGGAGTCCCACCGCCGTGGATAAGTCGAGTTCCACGGTGCTTGTCTGCTTCGCCTGCGGCCAACACATGGTGTGTTTCGCAACGTCCGCTATCGATGCGTGCGTATTGAACAGGAAAGCATCTGGCTCTAGTAGATGGCCGGAGAGTTGCGTGTTTGCGGCTCTGCCACAGACTGCAATGCAAGTGGTGCAGCAGTTGTGGAGCAGCGCAAGCTCAGGGTGTTGTGCAAACTGGCTGCCGCAGCTGCGAATACATCCGATACTTGCTACGCCTTTGCGCCCGGAACTGGAGTTGCGATCTCGAGGGGTCTGACAGTTCAGCGTCTTGTTTGTTCCAGTTGTCCATCATGTGGACAAGGGACTCCCGTTTTCGGCATACCGAAAGCTCCTGCAGAGCGACACGAATAGGGTGAGTTAAAAAAAACGGGCTGAAGCTTCCGGGGGAAATCGACTTGAGCCTCTGAGATCTATTCAGTAATCTGATTTTTGACATTTCGAAAGATTTTGCAAAGCCACACCAACTGGATGAGTGAAAACCGCCTGGTGAAGCTGGGGGGCGGAAGTCGAGTTGTGGCACTGAGATCTATTCAATCATCTAAGTACTTCTTCATTTTAGGGATGACAGAAATCGTAATCGATGTTTCACAGACCACTCTGCGAGCACCATCGCCGGTATGGCATTGAATCTTTGATACAGTTTCTGTCCGGTCGCTGGTGAAAATTTACTTCCGACACTGCTACAGTCAGCGCCAAGTGATGTCAAATTGGTATCTGGTGTATTCGCACTGCGTACATTATTTTTGTTGAACATTATTTATTGAAGCTGAACATGGCTCAATAACTTATTGTTTTTCTTCATTTTTTATTTTCTATTTAAAATTTTCTGGTAAATTTCAAAATTGTACAGTTAAATCTGATTAATTATGTAATTTAAACACATTCTTAAGGATGTGCACAAGCTTGTGCTGTTGTCAGCAGTGGCTTTTGAGCCGTGTTCTGTTGCCTAGATTGAAGGGTTACTATTTGAAGTATTTGAGCTGCAAACTGTGGTTAAATGCGCATGATCAAGGACGACAGATGCATCATATATCACAATATGGCATTGGGTTGAGCGAATTTGTCACCCTTCGCCGTAACACCGTTACTGCGGAAGCTGATGGCTCACGTGGCAAGCGAAAAATTGGCCTGGATGCGCCGGCCCGTGCACCGTATGTATTGCACCCTTCTGCACAGTAACGTAACGCTTGGCATTTTTGCGGAGCAGCGCTAAAATTAGCAAATAACGCTCTGAAAAAAGTGCGGACCAAAAAGAGTAACGTTAGAATTTTTGATGCAGAAGATTCTATTTAAAATGCGATATGAATTGAGAAGCGAATGTCCTTGAGCCGCGCTGTGGTGTCAGCAGGGCCTGCTAGCGGCTGCCGCGGAAGGTGACGTGAATGAGGTGTCTCGCCTGATTGGTGAGGGAGCAGACGTGGACGCAACAGATAGTCGGGACAACACAGCACTGGTTCTTGCTGCTGCTGGAGGCCATGTCAGCGTCTTGCGGTGAGCACTGTGCACTTTTTGGCTATATTTCGAAATGGACGTCGAAACGCTTGCAAATTCATATCCCGCTGTCCATACCAGTATTCATTGTTTGATTGCCGAGATGTGTACCATAGTCTGTATTCTTCATCGCCATTCCTGTTTGCAGTGGCTCAGATGAATCTGTCCGAACTCATTGCGGTGTGCAAGGCGTTCCCGCTTCCTTTAAAGCATATGTCATGCATTAACAAGTGCGACGCCTTGATGTTCAGAAATGCTTGCACAGTTTGGCCATCTGCAACTCATTGCTTTGCTTATGCAGGGTGCTCCTGGAGGCCGGAGCTGCTATTGACAAGCAGGGGCAGAATGGCCTCACAGCGTTGCATGCGGCCGTATCCGAAGGCCAGGTGTCGGCGGCGAGGTTTCTGCTCCAGGTGAGATACCCTTGTAGCACGATTGGACAGAAAAACAGCGTGTACCAAAGCCGCTCCGTGATATGCAACGGCGAAGAATCCCCAAAGTCACCAGGTCTTAAAGCCGTCTGAAAATAGACAACATACAATGAAAACAGTTAGCGACCTAAACTTTTATGGACTTCCGCTCTTGAAGCCCTTCACAGCAGATTTACAAAAGCTTTGCGCTTGAATATCTGCTAATACTTTTGCTGCATATTGACTCAATTACTTGTTTTGAGCAGGCTGACCTTCAGATTCTGTTTGTGCCCAACCCCATGCAATTGGGACAAGTGTCATCGTCATGATGGCTGTTGCTTGCCGTACAGATATTCATGTACATTGTTCGCTGTCGAGATATCCTGGTTGGCAAGCGTCGAGACTGCTCATGTACATTCTACACGTGTGGGATGCAGCGTTCCAATGCTGCACGGTTGTTGCAGCCACAAGCCACATGGACCGGTTGCGTCTTAGCAATGCGGTGCTTTGTATCACTTAGCATTGCATTATTGGTTTCCTTGCTGCGTTCAATGACAGCCCGACACAATTGCTTCCTCAGAAATGTATGGATAAGGAACCCCAACAGAGTGAAATGACGTCTGGTTTTCACCAATTCCACGTTGGCCTGTATTTCATTGCAACAGATTGTTACAACGTAAGAATACACATTGCTGGCGCAACCATGCTCGCTCGGGACGACGGGCATGGAACGGCGGAAGGCGCGCACCGCCTGGTACCGGGTCGCTTGCGCGCACCACACGGCCCCCGAGGGGCGGTTACACAAGCCCCACTACGTCCATGAGCTTAACACGAAAAAGCGACCACGCACGGCGACGCTCGCGCGCACCAGAGGCGGCCCGGTTCCTCATATGCGCAGCGACCATTAGTCATGCGCAATTCCAGGGGTGCCCGCGAACGCGCCGCGATGGTGGGTGGCCGGCCGGCGCCCCCACTCCACGCCGCACGCCAGTGAAGGAAGCCCGGGGATGGGTAGCGAATGAGCAGTCGGCGGGCGGCGGTAGGCCAAACCGCAATTTTGCTCTGAAAAGCTCCGTCGCTTCGCTAGCTCGCAACGAATTACAATTCGTTGGTAATTACCAGCAGTTGATAATATCGAATGTGCTGCCATTCTCCCTAGGTACACAACTGACCAAAATTAGAAGTTCGAACTGAAAAACCCATAGTCGTGGGTGCAAACGTCCCTGCGCAATTCAGTGCATCCTGTATTGACAATAACTACTGTACTTTGGCTTAAGCGCATCCCGAAATTCTGCTCCTGGATGCGAGCCCCTGAGAGTGTTTCTGTCGTAATTTTGCCCAGGAAAACCTATCAGGAACTTGAGGACTGGTCTAATACCGAGGATTGCCCGACTAGGACTTCGAACATGAAAAAGTAACCTAAAACCTAACCTAAACTAAACTAAACTGACCTATACTGAACTAAACTAAAATAAACTAAACTAATCAGCATAGACCGAAACATGACTTTCTTAACCTTAATGACCTTGATGAGCTTCACACCTTCACGACCTTCATCACCATCATGAATTCATGTCCGGAAATGAAGGGCATCGGAAATCTGCACAACGCCAGGCGCGCGCCTCAAAACGCCCAACGTGTGGTGTGCAGGAAGGTGCAGACACAGAGATTGCAGACGGTGATAGGAACACGCCCCTCATCACCAGCAGCGCGAACGGCAACATGGCAATAACCACGGCGCTGCTGGATGCCGGAGCAGAGGTTGACGCCACGGGCTCCTCGCGGAAGACCGCCCTCATGACCGCGAGCATCGGCTCATTCGACCTCATCGTCGACCTGTTGCTGGAAAGGGGCGCGGACCTCACCCTCGTCGACAAGGGCGGCAACACCGCGATTCACTACGCCGCTGTGGGCGGGTCTGTCAAGGTCCTGCAGGTAAGTGGCAACCATCCACCAGCAGAAGGCGGCCTTGTTAGTGTAGGCTAAGCAACACTACTGTGTCAAAAAGCTTCAACGTTAACGCTTTCTGCGCATTTTTTTCAAAAAATTTATGTTTTTTATACTGCTCTGCACATTTATGTCGAATTTTCTCCAAGGATCTTCACCGTTACGCTTTCTGCGCACTTTTTTCAGAGAATTTATGTTTTTTATATTGCTCTGCATAATTGTGTTGAATTTTCTATAAAGAAAAGGCCAGATGTTGCGTTACTGCGCTGAAGGGTTGGGTATTTTGTAGTACTTGAGGCGTAACACACAGCGCATTTACGTGCAATCACACGCAGAAGAAGATTATTTTCTACATTTGGTGTTGCGACAGGATGTGCATGTCGCTGTCCATCCGCAGTGCATGACCCATCAAAAGGTATCATGTCCACGTCTAGGGCCACACAAGTGCAGCCCCACTGTGATCACATGCAAAAGAATTTTTTTACGTTTCCGCGCTTTCACATGCAAAAATGTGTAAGTACGACGTACCACAGTCCCACGTACATGAGGACAGTACATACAGATTTACAAAGTCCGGGGAGTGGCAGCCGGACGCCCTGCAAGGGGGAGAAAACGAGCTTTTGCTATACTACGTCATTGCCCTTGCCGAGGGCGAGGTGGACACTGTGTTGGGTGCTGCAGATGGCGGAAGACTGGTCATTGTACGCGACTTTTATAGTGTAACATGTGTGTCCCAATGAACCGGCAAACCGTGGAAACAGTCGAAAAGTGGCCCCTTTGGTCAAATTTATGGTTTTGCGCATAAGAGAGTAACAGTAAACACAAATACCAAGCCTGCGTGGCCTGACCAGTGTGTCGATTGTTCACGTTAGCTGCAATAATTTTCATTCACTCATTCCAAACTCTTTGTACTTTCCTGCATGGCGCTGCGCGTGTTTTGCGTTTCTTACAGTGCGACACTGATCAGCATTGTCATGACAACCTGTCGCTGGAGAATGCTTTCCGAGAACAGCCATGAACACTACTTTGGAACACTGCTGCACAGGGTTAGATACATTGTCGTATTGTGCAGTGCCATTTTCCGGAAAGGTTGACTATGTTCCCTCATGCGCAGTCCCTCATAGACGCAGGGGCGGACGTCAACGCCCTGCAGGTCGGCGAGCGCACCCCAGCGATGTATGCGGCAGAGTTCGGCAACGCGCCGGCGCTGCGCCTGCTCATTGCCGAGGGGGCGGACATGACTCTGCAGTCGACGTTCGGGACTCCCCTGCACCACGGCGCCTTGTTCCCCAACAACGCCATCGTCCTCGGAATCGCTCTCGAGGCCGGGGTCGGCATTGACGTCAAGAGAAACTTCGGCACCACCGCCCTGAACGAGGCGGCGTATTACGGAAACATTGTCAACGCTAGGTTTCTCGTGGAGCAGGTGAAACTGAAACGCCAATGCCTGATGTGCTGTTGTTGTTGCTGTGCTTTGATCCAAAGTGTTGCGCCGTTTTCGCCTGCAGAAATGGCAATACTGTGGTGCTAAATGCGATGGCATTTGGCACTAATTGGTGCCGTCGCAGCCGCTGTTGCGCCCGAGCAATCATTGAGATGGCGCGTCACATTGTGTCAAAATGGCACCGCAGTTGGTGTGGCAACAACGTCGCTCTCTGCGAGTGTTGAACACGCAGTGCTTGCATGTGTGCTGAACACAGACTAACCTAGGGTATGCATGGCTAGTGGCACCACACATGAAATTGTAAGTCGATGTAAGGCCGGAAAAGGCGTGAAAACAAATGCTTTGCCTAAAATGATAACATGGACGCTGCTAAAAGTATGATATTATGAATGAATCATTGTGCACATGCATATGCATACATCCATGAGGCCATGGTGGTACGCATTACGAATTCAGGGGCTGGTAGCGTGAAACATAAAAACTGCACACACAAGTAGTCTGCCAGGGAATTTGCAAAAATGATGGATTTTTTCGACGTCCGAGAGTGCCTGACGATAGTACAATTATACAAGATGTGGCGAAAGCTTGAGCTTCATTTGCACGAAACATGCTGGTTGTAGCCTGGATACTGTATGTTTCCAAAAATATTCTGAAGTGACATATGCCAATTTGCCCGAACATCACAACGTACAGCAGTTCAACATTTTTTCAATGTGTTAAATATTCAGAAGAGTTGCACACTCCGATTTCCAATGAATCGGAGAAATTGCACAGAACATATTGTTTTGCAAGGACAAAATGTCGGGATACACACATGGTGCTGGGTTGGTTATGATTGTTCTTTCGCAGCATCATTGGCCATTGAAGGAACAGGACGAAGAAAATGATACTAGAAGTTGGACGTGTGGGTGTCACAAAAGATCTGCCAATTAACTTTCAACTTACTACCTGTGTCGCCTCCGAAGAATGTACTTATTAGTTGATGATATACGAATGGGGATGAACGCAGGCGCCCGTTAGCTACCATGGCAGAACCCATGGCCGCCGAGCGAGGATGTGGATACGTACAGATTTTCTATTTTGGCATGCAGGGGGCAGACAATGCGCTGAACGGCAGGCCGGTGTGCGGCTGCAAAGACGTGGAACCGGACTCAGATGCGAGGATGTGCCCAGCTGGAAATTGCGAAATACAGGATGAAATCGACGAACTCAAGAGCATGTTTTCAGCGGGACAGGTACATAACCAGCGCTGTTCGCTTTTCTTCGTTTGGATTTCGTGAATGACTTCTGTCCCAGCAATTGTGTTCGCCAGTGCTCAGCATTCACCAGTGCTCAGCATTCACCAGTGCTCAGCATTCACCAGTAGAAAATTTCACAGAAATGGATGCCATGCAGCCACTTTCTTCCCATAGCAACCGCCTTGACGGCATCATTTTGTGCCAAAATAGCATCGCAGTTGGCATCGCAGACACGCCGTTTTCTACCAGCGATTGTTGCAGGGCAATCTGCCAATGCATGTACTCCAGTTGCACCTCCCGCAGGGCCTGCTTGCATGTTTTGATGACGATTTCATTTCCGACACACACACAGCTTTCACTAGGGAAAAAAGGGCCAAATAACACTTTTGCGAACACACGTAAAACACATTTCATCAAAGTTCTGCACGCTAATAACACAAAAACAACACAAACCCGTAAACTTTGTACACGTTTGAGCACGTGTTATTTGTCCCTTTTTTTCCTAGTGTTTGAGGAGTTGCCTGACAGAGGTTCGCGTTTTCGGCACAAAGAGAAGCGAGCATGAACACAAACACGTTTGTTGCGTGGCCCTTGAGCCGCTCGGACCTGATTTCTTTCCAGTATAACTGGTTCACACAAGACCGAACTTGCCGCGTGCATGCGCTGTGAGATCAAACGATGATGAATAAGCATTTCGCGCGGATTCAGGGGATGCTTTCATGCGACGAGAAGTCGTTGTGAGACGGTAAATCTCATGGAAAATCCCTCGGGATATCATTGATCCCTTAATACGAGACCCAATGGCATACCGCACGCTTTTCAAACCGCAACCCCGCGCGTTTGTGCTGTTCTTCATAATTTGCACACAGGACTTGCACTCACAGAAAACGGCATCGTTGCGATGACAACTGTGATGCCATTTTGATACAATGTGACCCCATCTGAATGGTTGCGATGGCACAAAAGCAGCCGTGACGGCACCAATTGGCGTCAAGTCCCGTCGCAGCCAGTGTCGCACCAATGTGTTTTCCTGTTGGTGTTGGCGCTCTTGGTAACGGCATTTTGTCCATCCTGGAATGGCAGACGATCCACGACGCGGTGGTATCGGGAGACCTGGACGCCGTGAATGCGCTGCTGGCCAACGGAACAGACCCGGGCGAGACGGACGCCGACGGCGACACCCCTCTACACCTTGCCGCAGCAAGGGGGCTGGAGGAAATTGCGACAGTGCTTCTGGAAGCCGGTGCAGACGTGGATGCCAAGGATGCCGAAGGATTCACCCCGCTGCATGTGGCTTCCTTTTTTGGCCACATTGCAGTAGTTAACGTTGTACTGGATGCAGGGGCGGATGTGAGCCTTAGGATCGATGAGGGCTTCACGGCCCTGCACTTGGCCGCACAGGAGGGGTACGACAGCGTGGTGCAGGTGCTGGTGGCAGCCGGCTCCGACGTGAACGCTCAAACGTTCAAGTCCGGCGGCACAGCTCTGATTTTGGCCTCGGGGGGTGTCCACACCGAGGTGGTGGGGACGCTGCTGGACAACGACGCCGACCCCACCATTGGCAACGACTTCGGCCACACGGCCCTTCATCGCGCGGCGGAGGTTGTGGAAACGGAGGAGATCATGCAGCTGATTCTGGACGCGGTAATCGGCAGGCGCCCATGGAGCGCCAGCGGCAATCAGCTTTGGTTGCGCCGTTGGGAACGACGGCAGGCGCTTTCTACTCACCCGTGCATTGTTTCTATAATGTGTAGTGAGCTTTCCGTGCAGGCTGCCCGCAATATATATCGACGGCCGTGCAGCTGTAGAGGAAACATTACTCGTTTGCATTCATCACAGCGACAAAGTGCAGTGTTTTAAGTCACATTCTGACGAGGGCACCATTTGAATCCGAACATTTTTCCCAACGTATACGCCGTGTATGGCGTGGCGCCCGTAGTCTGCCTACACACAATGTGCCAGCTGAGAGCCAGAATTTTTGAGAAGGCGAGCCGCACAACGGCTGCAATTTCTTGGCATACCATCCTCCCTAGAAGAAATGACGACCTGAAAAAAAGAAGTGGATAGCAAACAGTGTAACGGTGAAAGTTAAGACTGCGGAAGGGTTGAATACTATACGTTAGTGAATTTTAATGACACAATCTTGAAATGGAACGAATGACGAGGCGTTTGCTGTCAGAACAAATTACCACTTTGCGTTCAGGATCTGGCTGTGCAGGTTGCCATACGGCCGCACGGTGCCTGCGTGCACATAAAGCTGCGAACAATGCTGTGCACAGAAGCTTTTGTTGCGCATTGAATTAAGTCAAATTCATCTGGCGGTGCACCTCTGCGGAAATCCATTCCAAGGAAAGCGCTGTCAACAAATTTCTTCAGATTTTCGCAGGTTTTCACTTATTTTGGGAGATTTTCACAAACTTTGGAGATTTTTGGAGATCTCTAAAGATTTTTGCAGATTTTTGCAGATTCCAGCAGATTCCAGCAGATTCCGGCAGATTCCCCAGGATTTCCCCAGATTCCCTCAGCCTTCCTCAGATTCCTCGTATTCCAGACACCTGTCCGCAGACGCCTGAGTCTCCGCCCCGCGCCTGCCGCAGGGGCTGGACATCAACGTCCAGACGAACCTGGGGAGCACCCCCCTCGAGCACGCGGCGTACTTCGGCAACGAGGACGGCGTAAGATTCCTCCTCGCGGCCGGCGCGGACCCGGGCGTCGGCGCCGGGGACGGTCATCAGGATGAGGCGTGCGGCTGCATCACCGTGATTGGGAACCCCAACGCGCGGCAGTGCGCGGAGGGTGCCTGCGAGACGGCCCAGCAGGCCGCGACCATTGAGGAGCTGCTGGGCCGCAGGGGGGCACCCTCGAGGCCGGCCCCGCCGGCGGTGGTGGACGGCGCCGTGGGGACAGAGGACTGCAGCGCGCTGCCCACCGTCCTGCAGATCCTGGAGTGCCAAGCGAACTCGGGGTCCATGTGAGCGCGCGGGGTGGCCGTGCGTTTACAGGAGGGGGTTGAGTTCGGTGCAGTTTGTGACAACTTAAGTTGTATCAGCAGGTCGCACCCCAGGTTGTATCGACAGTCGACTCCCAGGTGACCACCCCGGTTGTGCCCCAGGATGCGTCCACGGTTGATACCTTTTGGTTTGAACTGTCTTCGACATTTTTTGATGTAATACATTGGAATTAAAAAAAAAACTGTCTTCGACGAGACAATCTGTGGGAAAATGCGGTGGTGGTGGTGGTGGGTGGGTGGGTGGAGGGGGGGGGGAGGGGAGTGCAAGGGTGATGGTCTGCGTTTCCGGCATCTAGAAGATCGTCCAGCATTCATGGGTGTAAATCAGATGTCAGATTTCGTTGCTCGGGACGCAGTAATGGGGAAACCTGTAAGGGCCGCCGGGAGAATATCTCGGATGGATCATTGCAGAGGGAAGCGCCGGTGTACAGTCATGCAGAATGTAATGTGCTTTGCCATTTTTGAAGACCCGTTGCAGCTTCTGTGCGCGTACTTGAGCGTTTCGTGCTAGCATAATCTCCTGGCCTAATGCGAAGCGCTTTCATTTGCACGCATTAAGCAGAACGGTATGCAATGCTTTCTTCTGGACGCATGCTTTTGCCGGGAACGGATGTGGATGGCAATACCTGTTTGTGTGACATTCCAAGGTGTTCTTGCACAATGCGGATCTAGTTACATGGCGCCTCCTGGTGCGCATCCATGTGATGTGCCATGCGTGGAACGCCATGTCAAATGCCGGATCGCAATGTGCCTCGCGCTCGGTCGACAGCTCCAGGACTCCCAAGCGCCAAGCCTCAGACCCGTTCAACATATCGCCTCCGCTGTTGCATCTGGTTTGGGCAAAGTTTGGTGTGTTGATTTTTCCTCGCATGTCTAGACATCCCACACAGCGGCCTGGGAAGTGTATGCAAGGCAACAGTAAATACAGCGAAGATTTGCAATGCGGGACCTCCATGGTGCGCACGACAGTATCGCTTTTCCAATATTTCCAAGATACTACTTTTCAATAAAAGTCAGCCCTGACTCATCTGAGCAGCTTTCAAAAACACCTTGCCAGGCCTGAAAAATGTGCATTCACATTCCATGTCCATGGGAGATCCCCGCGTATCTGAAGTGCTCCCATCCTCGCGTGTGGCAAGCCAAAGTCATTGCCGCCGTTGTGGTGGAGGGCAGCATCAAGCACATGGAATAGCACCTGCCAAACACGTTCAGGCATGTTTGGATCGTGGATGTAGAATGCCGTTGTCATGGCATCAATGATGGCCTGCAGATTTGCCCCATGATGGATGATCCTTGATTTCCAATGTATGGACCTGCAACGAGCGAAAATAACCAAGATCCAAGACATACAATCTGGGCTTTGGGCAGGCTGCCACTCCAATGTTGTAACCTCTCTTGAAGCATTCCGCCTCGATCGATGTTTGAATCGACGATTTTGTGTGTGGCTTAGGCCCATCGAATTGGATAACGATATGCTTCTTCAAGTGCCTGCAAGCATCTTTTATGATGGGTAAGACATTGTCCACTGTTATTTACCTCCAAGATCCCCATCCACTGAAACCAACTTCAATTCTACCTCTCCGGCAGCCCTATGTGTGCTTGATTGCACTGCAAACCCCTCCCTCACGAATGGCTAGATGCCTGTCAATCCATTGAATTTGGTCTTGTTTGGCCATTTGTGGGGGCGGCTAACAACAACCAAAAACATCACTTTCTTTGTAAATTCTATGATTTGGGAGCCCTAAGACGTCCTTCTTCCAGCTGATCCCACACTTGATGAGCATCTTTCATCAAATAGAACCATTTTTATCCATGTGAACTGTGTTTGCAAAATTGAAAAACACCCACTTGTGGCCCACTTTGCGCGTGTGGGCCACAATCCAACGCAACCTAATGACTCTTTGCTCTTGAGAGAGATAAGGCTTTATCTGCCTATTAGCTCATCTTGCGCTCATCCCCCTCAAGTGCCAATACAGTATCGATTATGAAATCTCTGTCCTCTCACCCATTGCCTTAATTTTCCACCGATTGGTGGGGTGTGGTGTAAACTACAGGGGGTAGTTATTGTTTCTCTATATGAGATCTGGAAATTGGAATACAATGATTATGGTATAACATGCGAAAGTGGACTCTGTTAGGAGCCCATAGGTTTTTGAACCACCCTAATTGGCTTAGCGGTTGAGGAGATATGGTTAGTTGAATATCTAGTACTTTAGGGCCCTCTCCTGGACCGTATTGGGGGATGAGGGATATGATACGATACGGTGCGCTGCATTGTCACGTGACACGTGCTGGTGGCCACCCCAAAAGGGTGACCACCTGATGCAGTACTGTTACAGTACTACTGTAACCGTTGTTTCCCTTGTCTCGCGCCTCCCAGCGGCTGCACCCGCGAGCCGCACGGCACTGCGCACCCACCGCGCGCACAGCCGCCCTACGCCCGGCCATCCCTGCGGCCTGGGCCCACACTGCGTACCCGAAGACACGAGCGCCCCGGAAAGCCCACCGGCAATCCGGCAGAGGAGGCCCCGCGGCCTCATTGGGCGCCTCGGCGGGCGCCATCGCCCACATCAAACTGAAAACCACGCCATGTGGTTTCGGAGCCGGCAGACGCAGAGAGTGGAAGCGCGCCACACGGCGCATGAGAGCCGAGGGGACCCGGCCCGACGTCGGGAGGGCCCCCCATTCATGAGAGATCCAAGGAGGCCGGCCGGCCAGGTGGGCGCCTCGCGACGCCGTCTGAATCGGCCAGAGGATCCGAGCCGGACCGAGTGCTTGGCCCTAAGGAGGGGGGCACATTCTGCTGCTTCTCGCGCCTAGCCCGATGGCGGGGGGCATTGGCTTGTGAATCCGCACGCCGAGCTCGACGGCGGGAGGCACATTCCGTGGGAATTGACCGCCGGATCGGGGAACCGGAGGACACTACTTCTGCGGGGCATCCGGGCCCGGCGGCGGGGGCTGCGATCCGCGGACCCGCGCGGTGAATCGGCGGCGGGGGACACAGGCCGGCGGGTGCCAAGCCCGTGGAGGGGCATAGTGAGTAGAGTGAATGGGTGGAGGCAGCACCCGGGGTCGCGGGGGTCAATGCAAGCGTGACTGGACCCCTCCGAGTGACGTGACGGGGGGAAACTGAGGGAACCCGCCCGCGCCGTGTACTGCCGGCAGGGGGGGTCCCGAGTAGCGACCTCCGAGAGGGGGGCGCTGAGTAGCGACCTGCCAGGCCCTGCAAGTGAACTGTGCCTCGCCCTGTGACTTTGCATCATACTGGATCCAGGAGGATGGTGATTCTCCACTCCAGGGAGCCTCCTGGGAAGTTTTTGCCTACATCAACACTCTGCAGGAGTAGCTGAGAGGTCCATAGACCCTCTCAGTGGGTGGAGAGCGGTTCTCTACGTTGAACTTGGAATAGTTGAGGGGTCCACGAAACCTCTCAACGGGTAGAGAGCAGCTGCCAGCGACTCGACTGGAGTGGCTGGGGGGACTATTTGCCCCTCAACAGGTGGAGAGCATCTTCCTAGAGGACTCTATTGGAGTAGCTGAGGGGGTCGATTGCCTCTCAACGGGTGGAGAGCAATTCCCAGCGACTGGAGCTGACAACCCCTACGTCCGCCCTACGACGTATTGAGGAGTACGACAGCTCCCCAAGAGGCTTAGTAGGGTGCTTGAACACCAGAGCCTGATCTACAGAGGCCAGTTGGGTGCCAGTGCACCAGACCCAGGGCCCTCCGAGCGGGCCAGTGATAGTTTGGGGGCCGTCCCACTCCATTAGGGCACTTGGCCAGGAGGTCGGGGGGCGAAGGGCTGAGAGTCACGGTCAGTACTTGACCAGCCTAGACAACTGTGAAGGGTTACAGGCTCGCCTGGTGGCAACAGTACCTTATCCAGAAAAAAGGCTGACCCCAGGTTGAAGCCGGCGGCCGCCCCACAGTTGTTAAGGGGGTGCCAGTAGAAGTGGGTAGATGGGACACGGACCGGCTTGCACCTTACATAGCCCCCCAGGCGGCAGTTAGAGGGGGAGCTCTTGGTGCCTATCGCTCGCGACACAGGACGGTAGAAGAGCGGCCTATAGTGCTGCGCAGACACTTCTACTATTCCTAGCCTAGACCAGTGCCCCCGAGCTGCCATCCGGGCGAGGTGTGGCGGAGGGGCTTCGAGCGGGTCGGGACGTGAGGCAGTTGTGTGGCCGTTCCTCGGGAAGTCCTCCCCAGGCAAGGGGGACAGGAAAGGTTCAGTTTCTGATCAACTGGTGGCATTCCCGGGGGTGTGGCAGGGAAGCCTCTCTTTAGAGGGGTGAGTAAAGTACTCTTTGAGTATTCTTAAATTCCCTGTTGCTAACCTAGGAAGAAACTAGTTGTAAAGGGCTGTTCTGGAACTGTTGTGGTGAAGCCACTTGGCACCTTGTTGGTTGGGGAAGTATAGTACCCACTGACTTGAAGACGTTATTTGGTGGATCCTGGGGCTTCTCTGAGCGATATCAGGGACTACGCTCTGGGATATACCCAGGGTTGGACCTCCGTGCGGTCAGACTACCGACTACATCAGTATCAGCATCAGTTCTCAGTCAGTCATCATTCAGTCTTCATTAGTTTTGCCGGGATTATTGGGGATTCATCCTGCATTTATTATTTCATTCTGCATTCCGCTGTTTTTGCATGAGTGAGCACCTATGGCGGATAGATGGGATCCATTGGCATTTTTATGGTCGGAGATGGAGGAGGCTATGGGTCCTGATGCTGTTCTCTCTGTGTCTCGCCCTGCAGCAGTGACTTGTACTGTGCCCGTATCCAAGGCAGCTGATGATGCACAACTACGGCCTCAGTCCCCTCTACATACTGGTATTTTATCCATGGAGCATCACGTAGATCATATTGTATTGGGGACGGGAGCATGTACGAGTAGACAGCCGTACTCACCACATACGCCGAGTCAGTGGACGTTCACTCAGCTACATACATAGACATTGCCTAATCACGCAGCCTTGCCATACGCGGATCATTTCAGACTGCGTAAACCCCCAGTATTCATGGGAGAGTGAGGGCAGGACTTTGTGTCTTGGCTCAGAACTGTAGAGGATTACCTGGATGCCGTTCCTTGTTCTGAGCAGCAGGCGATAGTCTTCAACATTTTATTGTTGGCGGGTACTGCTAGAGAGTGGTGGGACGCAGAGTGTATCTCACGTAGAGAGGAGAGGCCAGAGTCACTTGAGGAGTTGAAGGGGTTATTGAGGGCGCGTTTTGAGTCCCCTATTTGAGAGAGTCGCGCCAGGACCAAACTCCTCAAGCTGTCGCACAAGAAGGGTGAAGATGCGTGCGCATACATGGCACGAGCTAGATCCATATTGCACCGGGTACCAGGAGTGGACGAGCCGACAGCCGTGCACATGTGGATCTCCGGTTTGAGAGAGCCTTTCCGCTTTGAGGCTACCAAGACCGCCCCAAAGACTCTAGCCGATGTTGAATTATTGGTCGTATGCATGGAAGATGCATTCAGTGGCAAGGCTAAGAGTGACCAACAGAGTGAAACAAACAAAAGAGGCAAATGTGCAGGAAATGCCAGCAAAATTTTGAGAACACCACCAAAAGCTCAAAATAGAAGGAGATGTTCCCAGAGATCTCATAGCGGGTATGGGCATGCTGGACAACCTCGCCCCTCTCTACTGACTGGCCCATGTTTCCACCCGGGGTACCAGTCTAGAGAGTCTGGACACAGTGGACGAGGGAGGATTCAGAGGAAGCCCAAGGTGGCTGTGATGGCCACAAGCAAACAATTGAGGACAATAGTCCATCAGATGGATCGGGAGGCGGAACAACGATCCGCCGTGTTGGATGGACGTTTCCCCATGGCATTGGTAGGGAGACTGACTGGTCTTCGCTCTGGTAGTTAGGAAAGCGTCCGGAATGTCTGGTCAAGTCTTGCCAAAGAGGATGGACCATCTGTGTTGTGTTTCCTAGCAAGTGGCAGCAAAGGCGCCAAAAACAGTCGAGGAAGTGGAGGCGCAGGGTGGAAAGAAGGTGACATCGCCGTACACACCAAGCTAAGGAAAACAATGCTTCCAAGGGGCAAGATGGGGCGCCTAAAAAGGTGAAGGAATCCCTATCAGGACTGGTGGGGGTCCCCAAGTGCCTGGTTGCGAGGACGGAAGCATCTGCGGATCCCATTGCTACGAGAATATCAGACTCGGGGACCACAGGCAAGGATCACCTACTCCTGATCCTGAGAGCAGTGATAAACGACACAAATGTGTCAGCCTTGGTGGATTCGGGTGCCACTCGGTCATTCGTGAGCACTTGCAAACCCAGCCACCATTATCGTTCATTGGTGCATATTCCTCATTGGAATTAGCAAATGGCGAGACTGTCGTCTCGACAAGAATTGCACCAGACGTGCTGCTATGCATCGGGTCAATGGTCAGCAGGGTGTCTTTGACAGCGGTGCCTATGATGGAGGGCATCCAAGTCATCCTCGGTCGGGACTGGTTGGATACCATTAATCCACTGGTCGATTGGAGGACAAATTCCCTGGTCATGAGAAATGGGGACAAACTGGATATTGTCCAGGGAATCCAGACATCTGAAGTTGCTTCATGCAAAATTGTTGACCGTGGCTTAACCGGTCTTCAGCATGCATTCCACTCTCTTGGAAATGACTCTGAAGCAGATCCTAATGGAAAATGGGGTGAACATTTTGCCCGGTTGAGTTCCCCGTCATTTTGGGAACCAACTCCTATGGTGAATCCATGGGCGCGACTGCCAGGTCGTCAGTCACCGACCAGGCAGAACTCACCGAGGGCGATTGAGTCTCCCCAGGGGGAGGTAGCAAACACTTTTTCGCCAAATGAAACTCCAAATGTGAGTGAAACCTCGAGGGACAAATCCAATGGCGTACACAGGAAAAAAATCAAGGTGGCTGGACGTGTTGTCAGCCAGCCTGTTCGCCCTAAAATCGACTTTATGTCAATGAGGCAGGCGGCAAAGAGGGCAACCAAAAGCGATCTACCCATGTTCTTGTGTCTATTGCGGCCAACAGAACTGCCTAAGGACAAAAGAGGAAAATCAAAGGTCAAAGTTGGTGCCAGCAAACGCTGTACTGAGGGAGAGAGACGCCAGTTGATAAAGGAAACCAGTCCAGTGAAAACTAAGGTGCCAACTGAGGAAGTTATCCAAAAGAAAGTGCACGAGGCTTACCCAGCTGTGCGGGAAGAACTCAAGGGAATTTTGGAGGAATACAAGGAAGTTTTCCCAGACAAGCTGCCATATGGGCCACCCCCAAAGAGAATCGTGGATCATGAAATTGATACGGCGCCAGGGGAGACGCCACCTCACAAAAGCCCATACAGGCTGAGTGTGGCAGAGTTAGATGAGCTCAAGCGCCAAATCAATAATTTACTGGATCAGGGGTGGATTTGGCCCAGCACTAGCCCATACGGAGCGCCAGTGCTATTCATCCCCAAAAAGGATGGCAAATGGCGACGCTGCATTGATTACCAAGCGTTGAACAAAATAACTACCAAAAATGGGTACCCTCTCCCCAAGGTTGAGGAACTCATGGACCGACTGCACGGGGCACAGTATTTTATAAAGATTGATCTGTCCTCTGGGTATCACCAGATCAGGGTGAAAGAGGCAGATATCCACAAGACCACCTTCGTGTCCAGATACGGTTCATTCGAGTATACGGTCATGCCCTTTGGGCTCTGCAATGCACCAGCTACTTTTCAGCGGATCATGAATTATCTGCTAAGAGATGGCCTTGATCAGTTCATGCTAGTCTTCCTGGATGACATTTTGATATACAGTCGTACCAAGGAGGAACATTTGCAGCACATCAAGGCAGTTTTGGACAGACTCCAGTCGGAGAAGTTCTTTGGGCGGCTACCAAAATGTGACTTCTTTAGAACCGAGGTCGAATACCTTGGCTTCGATGTTGGGAAGAACAACATCAAACTATCTTTATCAAAAGTCAAGGCAATTTTGGATTGGCCAACGCCCGAGTCCGTCACGGATGTTAGGTCATTCTTGGGATTGTCCAGCTTCTACAGGAAGTTCATTTGTTGGTTCAGTGAAATAGCTGCACCCTTGACTGATCTAACCAAAAAGGATAAGCCTTGGGTCTGGGGTGACCAGGAGGAGAAGGCATTTAATGGGCTAAAGAAGGCTATGGTCACTGCCCCTGTACTACAGCTCCCCGACTTTGAGCGCATATTCACCGTCATAGCAGATGCATCAAAAGTGTCGGTAGGCGCAATCTTGTATCAGGTCAGGGAGATGGCACATCCTCGCCGCCAACATTTGGCTGGCCGATGGCCACCGGCGCGAGCGATCTGCTGGCCAGCTCACGACTCCTTCGGGGCAATCGCTGCTCATCAAAAGGCCGCCGCACGGGGCGGTCGTTGTTGTGCAAGGCCAACGGGCCAAAGCGCGGGAAGCGCCCGACCCATTTGGGAGGAGGCCGAAAAGTTCGCGGGGGCAAAATGTTCGCGTGGAAAAAAGTTCGCACAGCTGCTCGAGCGCGAAATGCACGAACTTTTTTCCTGCGCAAACTTTTTTACTTATACAGTACAACCAATCTGCTATGAGAGCCACAAGCTAAATCCTGCTGAGACAAGATATGGGGCATATGAACGGGAGCTGTTGGGAATCGTTTGGGTAGTGGGGAAGTGGCGGCATTACCTTGCCAGCCGTCATTTCACCATCCAGACAGACCACAACTCTAAAGAACCTACCAAATCAACCTGCTGTGAATAGGAGGATTTGGAAGTGGGTTCAGGTTCTCCAGGGGTATGATTGTGACCTGGTCCACATACCAGGCAAGAAAAACTCCGCAGATTTTCTCACCCGGAGAAGTCTTAAGGACGTTAAAGAAATGGTACACGTCCGGGAGGAGGAAGAGTCGTTGGTCAAAAGGCTATTGTTGGGAGAAGACAAGTCTGACGACGGCATCCAAAAGAAATTGGATCAGATTTTTGCAAAGACGCGTCCGGAGGTGACCCAAGTTTTGGGTCAGGAGGAGAATTCGGGACCATCAATTTTGGTCACCCGGTCCCGAATTTCATTGGTGAGAGATATGAGAGAGGGGATTAAAAGGGGACTTTGTCAAGACACTCGTTGGGTTGATATTCTATCCCAACTGGAATTAGCCCAGGGCAGCAACATTACTATTGGCGATTGAACTTACCGGTTGTTAGGTGGATTACTAAAGATAAGGGATAGTGACAAGCACCAAAAGACACAGTGGCGGTTGGTGGTACCAGATGTGCCAGACATCAAAAAGCAAATTCTAAAGGAATTACATTAAATCCCTTATTCAGGCTATCTTGGCTACCACAAGACATTGAAAAATATACAACATTCTTTTTATTGGCCCGAGCACACCCTAGACATTCGTGACTTTGTCATGGGGTGCCCAGTGTGCCAACAAGAGAAAGCCGTCCACTGTGTGCTAGCTGGACTTTTACAGCCCCTCAAACTCCCAGAACAGAAGTGGGCAAACGTCAGCATGGACTACATAATGGATTGCCTAAATCAGAGGCAGGGAACGATGGAATTCTCACCATTGTAGATCGGGCCACAAAGATGGTGCACCTTGCACCAGTCAAGCAGACTATTATGGCTGTTGATACTGCCCGAGTCTACTAGAATACAGTGGAAAAATTGCATGGGATTCCTCGTTCCATCGTGAGTGACAATGACCCCCGCTTTGTGTCCAAGTTCTGGCGGGAGCTGTGGAACATTCTGGGAAGCACCTTGAGGATGTCCAGTGCTTACCACCCTCAGACGGATGGTCAAACTGAGGCAATGAACAGGGTGGTAGAGATGGTGTTGCGCTGTACACTGCACGCTGGGCAGGAAGGTTTGAATTGGGAGCGATTGTTGTCCACCGTGGAGTTCTTCATCAACAATAGTCCAACGTAGGCCACCGGGTACATGCCATTCTATCTGAATTATGGCTTCCATCCATATACTCCGATGGACCTTGTCCGTGATGGTGACTCCACCTTGATCGAAGGAGTCAACCAATTTGTGGAGCGGATGAAAAGGAGCTTCTCTACAGCGCTTCAATTTCTGCATCGGGCTCAGGACAGAATGAGGATGCAAGCCGACTAGAAGAGAAGGGAACATAGGTTCAGTAGTGGGGATCAGGTGCTGCTCTCGACAGAGCACTTGAAAATGAAAAACGCACCGATCCGGAAGCTGAAGAAGCAGTTCGTTGGGCCATTCTTTATTGTCCGTCGGGTGGGACAAGTGGCCTACGAGCTCGACTTACCATAAAAGTGGAAGATCCACAATGTCTTCCACGTCAGCTTGCTGCGCTCATTCAGGATGAGTACTTGCGAAACTAGCAGGGAATCCGAGAATGCTGGCGGAAGTGGACTGCTCAGTTCAAGAGCAAGAGTTTTTGGTGTTGTGGAGGAATTATTCACCCGATGATGCCTCTTGGACACCAGAAGAGAGCTTCACTTACCCAGAGGAACTAAAGAAGATGATTAAAGGGACAAACTAGTAGAGGATAGTTAGGTCCACTGGTTCGCCGAACGTTTCTAGGGCGAAAATACCCCTAGGGAGAAGTACTATGGTGTAAACTACAGAAGGTAATTATTGTTTCTCTATATGGGATCTGGGAAGTGGAACGTATAGTGATTATGGTATCTCATGCAAAAGTAGACTCTGTTAGGAGTCCATAGGTTTTTGAACCACCCTAATTGGCTTAGCGATTGAGGAGATATGGTTAGTTGAATATCTAGTACTTTAAGGGCCTCTCCTGGACCGTATTGGGGGATGAGATACTATCGCTGGATATGATACGATACGGTGCGCTGCATTGTCATGTGACACGTGCTGGTGGCCGCCCCAAAAGGGTGACCACCTGATGTAGTACTATAACCGTTGTTTCCCCTGTCTCGCGCCTCCCAGCGGCTGCACCCGCTAGCCGCACGGCGCCGCGCACTCACCGCGTGCACAGCCGCCCCGCGCCCGGCCATCCCTGTGGCCTGGGCCCACACTGCGTACCCGAAGACACGAGCGCCTCGGAAAGCCCGCCGGCAATCCGGCGGAGGAGGCCCCGCGGCCTCATTGGGCGCCTCGGCAGGCGCCATCGCCCACATCGAACCGAAAACCACGCCATGGGGGAATGGTTGCCACTTTCTCTTGCACCTCTTTGCCGATCTTGAGAGGCCTCCCGCAATTACCTTGACGATGGTGACTAAGATCTAAGAGTCCGGGCTTGGAAATCTTGGCTCACATCGCTGTCCCGATGCACCGAATTGACTTCGAATTGTAGCCAACGGCGAGTTCAATGATCAAGCCACTCGGAAACCATTTTCTGCTGCCTTGCCGCTTCATATGGGCCCCACTTTCAGTCTGAGCGGCCTGGAAAGGTCTGTGTAGTTGGCTCTGTTTTGCCACCGCAAAGGCGTGGTCCTCGCCATCGCCAAGAATGGCCGTTCTTGCTGAAATATTAGGAACCGGTGTTATTTTGGCAAGAGGATCCTTGATATAAAGTACTGCCAAATCTTCAATACTTGACGGATTGGCTTGAAATTTTGACAATATACTCCAGAACGTAGGTGAAGATTTGCAGATTTTCATTGAAAAAGGAAAAGTGCTTAATGAAAAAAAGTGCGCCAAACTCCTAGAGGACATTCAATATGCGACTGGGGAAGTAATTAACTACCCTGGTAATAAATTTCTGCCAAGGGCGACGTTAGATGGGGGCGTGCCGGCCGTTCTGGGCCAGGCTGCCTTTCTGGGCCATTTCATGGCCATCAAGTACCACTTTCTGTCACGCCTGTACCCGGGGTTAGTTCTGACCACCAGATCCAAGGGGCACAGGGTGGTCGTTGTAACCTGGGCGTAGACAAGGAAACCGGTGAATCTGGACCTTGGGTTTGGCGGGAGGTTTGGCAGCAAGTGGGAACGGCTATTTGGGCGTTGCCCTTGGCACCCACATTATCTTGTTTCACATCAACGTGGCCCACCACACTAGAGTGAGTTTCGGTTAGTTGTGGGATGGAGAGGGAGTTGAGTACGAGAAAAGGGGAGCTGACTCAGGGTTGAGTCGCCACCAGTGTGGCATTAGGTACTGTGTGAAGCGAAGGCACATTTCAAGTGGGTCGCCAATCGGGTCTTGTATTAGTGAGGTGATGAGCATCAATACATTTGTGAGTGTAATGTGTTGTTTTGTGGGGAGCACAGGGGGGTTGAAGGAGACCGGTAAGGCAGAAACATCTGTTCTCATTCATCAATCAACCATTTCATTGCTGAGTGAACCACGTGATGCCTTCCTGCGGGGCATATCATATGTCCCCAACCTGTAGCATCTCACACCAGAAGTGATACTTTTACTTTTAAGAAAGGAACCTGCTGCTCGAGGGCGCAATAACTAGAACGCATCAGTTGAAGTCCAGATGCTGAAAATAATGGAAAATTTCCTTAACCTGATAAAATCGCAGCTGCATTTCATATCGTTGAAACGGCGTATTGCCAGGAATTTGGCGCGCTTTTCGGCAGTAAATTTATTTTCCTGCCTATTTCTCGTGTGCTTTGTTTCGACCATCAAGCTAGTGGGCGTCATTGCCTCATTGCACACCTTGCCTTTTCATTTTCTGTCATGAACATCTTCTGCGTGCATTTTCAGGCCTTTTCAGCAACGCTCAGAAGCTGTACATGCCAGAATTCTAACCGGTCTGGGGTGCTGAATCACCTAGCCAGCCGCCATACGCATATTTGGTGCTTTGAGGGCTTGACAGAAAATGCCCATTGGTACAATTCAATTCACAGTTACAAACAAAGCTAGCCACCAACTCGTGCGATCGTTTGTGGACAGGCCGGGGGGCAGCGAGGGCTGACTGAAACCCGAGCCATCCCCAGCTCCTCTGATTGGTTCCAACCCGACGTTTAGCTTGGCGTAACGCCGTCCCACCAAAACAAGCTCAAAAACATCGCCAAGCAACAGGAAAGAGACCGATTAGTCCCTCTATCTTTTCCGCGAAGATCCTGCTTCTTCCGCTGTCAAGGCCAACGCTGGTCAGTGGGTCAGTGGCTTTGGGTTTAGGGTGTCCGAAACAAGAAGGGATCTTCAGGGAAAAGACGGAGGGACTACCGCAGTTGGGTGCCAAAAACAACTCGCGTCACCAGCATTTGACGTCAGCGCTGTGCGGAAGGTATCCCGCACCCAACCACCCCGCAGCTCCTGCGCCGCAACGCCTGTTCCTTCCGCGGCACCCTCGCTGCCCTCCCCCCCCTCCTTCCCCCCGCCTTGCCGAGGTCCAACTGCTTTCCAGGGCTTGATTGTTTCGACCCTCCCGGGGCGGCCATCGCGTTGCCGCGAACCCCACTGCGCGCCCGGGGCGCCCCCCACCGGCGCCGGCGGGCGATGGAGACGGACGGCGCTCAAGTTGCCAGCGACGAATGCTGCGCTGCTGCTCATGGGAAGATTGATGAATCTTTTGGAGGCGGGCGCGGTTTGCAGGCGGGGCTGCGGCGATCGAAGCCCCTGCAGGGGTGGCTGGTGCGGAGGCGGCGCCCGCGGCAGTCGACACGCGATGTGAAAGGCGTCGACGGGGTGCGTGCTGAGGTGAGGATGGCCGCGATTGGGATCGGGGGGCCGGATGTGGTCAAGTGGTGTTCCCTTCGCCCTCGTGTGTGGGTGTGTGTGGGTGGGGGTGGAAGTGGGTGGGGGGGTGGGGGGGTGGGGGTTGGGGGGTGGGTGGGTAGCTGGGTAAAATTTGTCGCAAGGAGAGAAAGCCAGGTCACACAAAGGGCATCCCGCTCGTGTGTCCGTGCTGTGAAAAGACGATGTAGAGCCTGCGATGCGAAATGATGAGCACACAGGGGGAGGGGGCCGCGCGTGTACAGGCATCCGCTGTGGTTTGCGGTGCGGTGGCTTTGGCCGAGTGCAGCCGCTTGGCTCGAGGAGCGCAAGAATTTTGCGGGGATGGGCGGCCAGTGGTGGTGGGCTGCGTCGAAGGGAGGCTGGAGGGAGTCACAGTAGGACCTGCTTTGAATGGCCTTCCCAGTGGCTTGAGGGTTGGGAATGGGAGGGCGATTAGATTGTGAAATATTCCCGATCCGCTGCGAAGTGGAAATCTTCTCACTGTGTTGAAAAGCAACCGACCACAGCCCTTGCACTTGCAAAGCGATGCTGTGGATATGGCTGCACACAGAATGTTGAGAATCGATGGCCGCAAAAGCCCACGTCACACACAGGTCTCATTTTCCACATACAGGTTTCAGGGCCTACTCAGAAGATAGGACAATTGCAGTCCATTTCAGTCCATTTCATGCTGTTTATTGCAATACGACAAAACAGTCTGCTGACACCTCCCAAGGTAACTACGGACATAAAGTCAGGCCACATCTGCATAGTGTTCAGATCTCTCACTCACAAACAGTGCAAAATGCCAGCAGTGCCACAGTGGGGCAAGGCTACGTGAAAGCAACTCTGCTGGTTGCATGCCAACAGCAAGTGCCACTGTGGGCACACAGACAAAAGGCATGTTAGGTACCCCTGCAGCTCAAATGCTATGCACAGTTTCAACACAAAGGCAGCATGGCAGTGAATATGTAGCATCCACCCCATTCATGTGGGGGATGGCTTGCAGTTGGAACAATGTGGTGGCAATCTTGGGTATTATGGGAGCCACAAGGTGCACATCGGATTACCTTGAAGTCATGTTGTGTGGATCTTTGCCCCATCGATGTCCATGGCATCCACCGTCCTATATCATTGGTAACGCTAATAAGAAACACTGTTTTGAAGACGCTAACTGCGCCGCCATTGACAATAGTTGATAGCATCACAGCTACTTTCTGGCCATTGCAATCGTCACGATGGCGCCGAATAGTGTCCAAATGGCATCGCAGCTGGCATCGTGGAAACGATGTTTTCTGCTGGTGTAACATTGGTCCAAGGCAATTTTTCTTGCTTGCTCAAGCATTCATTGGCTATGTTTGACCTGGCATGCCCAGGTGCTGCCCCTTCTCCACTACTTTATGTCCAGAGGCGGTCGTGGACACAAACTGAGGCCATGATGTGTGCTTGTGTGCTGGTGGAGCTGTAAACACATGGGTGGAAATGCCGCCACTTCTTTCCAAAATGCCCCACTAGTACATCGATTGTCTACGCATTGGCACGCCCGGCAGTTCGCTTCAGATCTGCTGCAAGCACAATGTTTAGCTGATGCAGGCAATGGCATCTTCAGTCACTGCCCTGTTGCAAGAGTCCCATGTCGAGTTCTGGATATTGGACATGGCAGGATGGAAGAACATCGAGCGGCGGCTGGGGCGAGCTACCCTTTGTGGTCTTAGATGGCTTGAGAGAGGTTCTGGAAAGAAAGAAGCAAAGTTGCGACAGGACTGACATGATTAAAACCGCCCGGCTGATAAACAGGCACTGGCGGCGGTGGGCCTCCGAGTCCATCTCCATTTTGTGCCCCTGGGGCGATCTGCCACTGCTGGAGCTGTCAAACAGCATCATGAAGAATTTTGTGGGTGTGCGGCACCTGAGGTTCGAGCGGTATTGCGGTTCGCTGGAAATGCAGCTGGCACCTGTGGGAAGATTGCGGCAGCTCACCCACCTGGACTTGGGCTCTCACGCGCTCACCGATGACGATCTGCAGTGTGTGGCCCTGTTGACAGGCTTGACTTGCCTCATCGTTTCCGCCACGGGATTCCGTCAACGCACGGAAATCACTCCAGAGGGTTGGGGACATCTGGGTGAGCTGAGATCCCTTAGGCATCTGTCTGTTCCTAGAATTTGCAATGAGGGTCTTAGACACGTGGGGAGGTTGACTAGCCTTGAGCGCTTGGACATTGGAAACTGCAAAGCTGAGCTGAATTTTGAGGGTTTGGTAAAGCTGACCTGCCTCAGACACCTGGCTGTGTCGCTGCAAAGATGCTACGGCCGCGTTTGCAATCTTAGATGGGGAGAGGATGCTGTGCCCAGAGCAGCCGGGGGAGCGAAGAAATTGGGGAACTTGACATCGCTCGCCAACCTCTCTTTGAGGGGCCATGCGATAACCGATGGGAACTTGGGGGACTTGGGAAAGCAAGTGACTTCCCTGGTGTTGGTGGACTGCTACAACGTGACGGATGCTGGATTGAGGCAAGTTGGAGATGTGTTCAGCCTTCAGTTCTTGTGCTTGAGTCAATGCCACAGAATAACGGATGCGGGATTGGGCTATGTGGGGAAATGGGCAAGTCTTCGTGGTTTGGAGTTGTCCCATCTTCACAACGTCACGGACAAGGGCTTGTCTAGGTTAGAGGGTTTGACTGCACTAACGTTGTTGACGCTGGATGGAGGCAGAAATACCTCTGCCAGTGGAGAAGCTAAACTTAGGATGTGTCTTCCTTTGCTGCAGTAAATTGTTGCACGGCGTTGACATCGCTCAGATAGGCACTAATGCTGTGCCCTTCGAAAACAAGTTGTAGCCAATTATCTCTTTGTGTTTAATATTTGTGAGTCATGCGACTGGTAACAACAGTAGTACAGTACAGTAGCAGTGCGGTACACTTAGTGAAGTATCTTTTTACAGCACATTGCGAAGTCTGCACACAGGGGAATACCACTGCAATCCAGTCCAGCCTGGTAAGGATACAGGAGAGTTCCTGCAGAGGGATTTGGGAATCCAAATATGAATGGATTGGCATTCAGTAGGCATGACTATGGTGAGTGCAGCCACTGCACTGCAGAGTGTAACACTGAATATGGGTGAAGTTTTCGATGTACTCAAGACAGATATGTAACCTGCTTTCATGAGATTCCGGCAGTTCATGAAGAAATGGCACAAGCCTCCAATGCCTGACAACCGACGCAGGACACTGCTTGCACAACAAGCGCATTCTTGCAGCACCAAGCTGTGATTCGTAGGCAAGATACTATGCAGGTGATCGAATGAACTTTGTTTGTGACTAAGAACATGCCAAATGATGCAAAATATGCGGAAGCAGTAATAGAATACAACACCAAATGACAACATGCATTTTAGGCCCACCATAATTTGGGTTGACAAAAACTAAGACGTTCAAGAAGGCCCATCCAGAGTTTATTGCCACCTGAATTGGTGGAACGAAATGGGAAAGATTAGACGCTATCAGGAGTTGCATGAAAAACTGCTTGCCAAAGTGGAAGCAAACCCTGCCGTGGTGAGACATGCAATCGCAGGTCTCCAAGTGCTAGATGCACACTTAGAAACAGTATTATCAAGGGAAGAAAACCTCAATTCGACAGCAGTGCCATTCAGCAAGAAAGAAGTTGATTCGGGGTACTCCTTGAAGCAAGTGCCTGCAGTTTTTGAGATGGGCGGTACCACCAAAAGAAGGAAAAAGGATTCAAAGGGCAATAGCCCACCACAGTTGGAGCCCCAACCTTCAGAAGGAAAGAGCAGAGTGGGTGCAATTGCACAGCTGGAAGCACAAGCATGGTACGAGCTTGCCCAGGAGCGGAACGAATATCCGACGGCAGCTTAGTGGCCTGGAGATGGCCAACAAGACAGCAGCCCTTCGGTAGGTTCTGTTTTCCCCATCTGCTGCGGCTGGGTTTGTGGGAATTACTGCATTTCCATATCCATTTGTTGGTGCTTGCAAAGCAAACAAGGAATGGCTGGTGCAACACAAGCATACGGGGTAGAGAGGTCGCCGAACGCGTTTTATTCCTATGGCAGGCCTGCAGTTAGAAGTGGAACAACAAGTGCAGTCATAGGCCTGAGGGCCCATTGTTTGGATAGATATATGCTCTCAACGGGCGAAAGATGGCAAAGCAGTGATGACTGGGGAGTCGTGGCTGGACCAATCGACATCAAAGCGAGAAGCACACACTGCAGTCGCATAGACATGTCACAGCCCAATCCTAAGCATTTGGTAATCAATAATGTGCGCTTGGTCCAGCACCAGATGCTCGTAATTCATCAAAGTACACACTTGCACTGCAGACATGCAAACAGGAGTTTTGCTTGAACTCACGGCAACGCAAGGAAGCACACTGCACAAAAGAATGCCCTGCAGTTTTGCGCGTTGCGGAAACCCAAAGTCTGGTGGGGCGGAAACTTGCTTCTCCAGTGTTTTCTGTCAAACAGTGGCAGGTGTTCGTGCACTTCCCAGGCGATGGTGTGATCCAACTTGATGGTCTCCGCACTTTTGTGTCCATCAGGTTGTCCACCGCTTGCGTGGCAACCTTTTGCCGTGTGACCTCTTCTCGCCAGATTGTCCACTGCCTGCATTTGCATGCCAACCTTGCCGCAAGAACCCCTCGCCAAGTCCATGGTTTCAACAATCTTCTCTACGCCGCCCACCAAAGCTGCGCTTGGCAACCCAATTCCAGATCCCAGGGAATCGAAATGCTCTACGAAGTTCAGCTGGGCGCCTCGCTGTGGCCATGTTTGCCGGCTTCGCCCCTGGAGGCCACGGCTGCCCGTGATCGGCCCCCGCGCTGTGGCTTGCATGCACGTGCCGGAAAGCGGCCGGGAAGCGATCTCCCGCGGATCGCGTCGGGCGAAGTCCGACGCTGCTGCGACGTGGGATGCTGTGAAAGCGTCCGTGCCGCGCGGGGTGGGTTGGCGGTGTGGGGTGGCGCGGGGCGCAGGCCAAGGGCAGGCCAAGGGGAGGCCAAGGGGAGGCCAAGGGGAGGCCAAGGGGGGGACCGTATCGCGGGATTGTAGATACGGCAGTCTGGCAGGCCACATTTAACGGGACGCCAAGGTATCGTTGTAACGTAAGGTGTCCCCCCCTGCGTCCCCTACTACTGTAGTTTATCCAACCCTTCCGCATCGGTCCATCCAGACCGTTACGTTTTTGCTCCGCATTTTCGCCCCGCACCGTTACGTTATTTTGTTTTTGCTCCGCATCGTGTCGGTCGGGCTCCCAGGAGGCTGTAGGGCTTGTACACCAAGTTTCAGGTGCAACGGACCAGTCCCAAGCCTCGTACATGCGTGCACTGTGCGACACCAACCACCCATCTCTGGGGACGCTTCCAAGGAGTCCTAGCGACGCCCGAGGAGAGGCGCGGCTGGACAGTGGGCCCCTGCCTCATCCGCCCAGCCCGTGCTTCTGGCCCGAGGCGGCTTTTCAAGGCAGCCCCGGGCGCCGCCCCCGGCTGGCCGTTGGTCAATGCGCCCGCGCCCGCCGACCGCCCCCACTCCCCGCCAGTGGGATTTCGTGCCATGTTGGCACCTTCGGCGTCAGCGCTCACTCTCCCAGCCACCCGGATGGCAAGCAGCGGGCGCCTGCCGATCGGTCGCCCATGAGCCTGCCGGGTGGCGGGAGCGCCGACAGGATGGCGCAAGGCCGGGTGGGCGGCCCACCGTGGGCCTTCGCACGTCCAATCGGCGGCGGGCCGGGCGAAGCGATCGGCTGCCCGGGTCGATCCGCGATGGCGCAGGCATATGCCTGCGACCGCTTCCCGTTGTTCGCGGGCCGACCCGTTCGGGAGGCAAGCGGCGGGCGCCGGCCTGCCTGCCGATCGACCGCCCAGTGGCCTGCCAGATGGCGGTGCCAAGCCCGTTCCGAAGCCGCGCCCCGGCCGTTACTAAATTCGGCTGCTCCGCATCTCGCCCCGGCACCGTTACTTTTTTATTCATCGACTCCCCGAAAAAGGCCCCAGCGTTACGTTACTATGCGGAAGGGTTGGATAAACTACAGTACGGGGCACTGCAACGCCACCTTACGCAGGCGCCCTCGCCCCTTGCCTGGGTTCCCGCTGGGACACCGGCGCCGACCCGCTTTCGAACACGCCGGGCTATCCATCGCGTGACCACGAACGCCATTTTGCTCGTCCAGGCCGCCGCTCACCGTGTTGGTTGGAATGGTACTCAAGGGGTGGAACTGCCCTCTTCCTTGCCCCTAGACTGGTGGTTTGGCAGAGCAGTTGGAGATCCCAGCAGAGATGGTCGGTTCGATCCCCGGTCATATACCCTCTCTGCCATGCGCAACTTCAATTTCAGCAAACCGCCGCCGTTGGGCGATGGATGCGGACAGCGTTCGGATCGCCGGCGATGAACGTGGCGTTGACGCTGATGGGAAGATTGATGAATCTTTGGGAGACGGGCGCGAGTCGCAGGTGGGGATTGTGGCGATCAAGCTGAGCTGTGGCTGAGAAGGATTGTCCGATACCCATCATTGCCGGATATGAAGGTCACGAAGGTGGTGAAGCTAAGAACCCCAAAATATAAAATTTAAGCACATTAAAAAACCGAAATGACCTTCATGACTTCATGACTCCCGACTTTATGACTTCATGACTTCATGACCTTCATGGCCTTCATGACTTCTCATCATCATGACCTTCATCACCTCCATGACTTCATGTCCGGAAAGGAAGGGTATCACACATTTGTGTGGCTGATGCGGGCGTGGAGCCTGTGGCAGTGCATGCGCAGGCTGGACAGCAGAAGCTATGGCAAAGGTGCAATAGCTACAGCAAGGCTCTTGAATTCTTCTTGCCAGCACCATCCTAGGTTAGCTGATCATACCCGCATCACAAAGAGCAAGTTCCTGTGGTTGTCTCACAGTGACTCAAGAACGTCAAGACTGGCAGCGGCCAGGATTGCCAACACAGATCACAAGACATTTGTGAAAGTAGAAAAAATAGAAATGCGTGGACGGGGGACGTGTCTGAGATGAGAGTGGTGGCAGCTTTTTTTTGTTTCTTTTTTTTTTCTCTCCAGGTTTTGAGTGTGGAGAGGTGGCGCCCCTGGGCGCTTGTCGGGGTGGCAGAGGGCGTGAAGGCGTCCTCGAGGATGTATACCAGTAATACCAGAAGAAAATGCGCCTTGTACTACTACCCCAAGCTTTGGGGTTGTTGTGGGATGGCTGTTCACCAAGGGCAGTCGCTGGCGCCGCAGGGGAGCACAAACTGTGGGGTTGGGCAGGCGGGAGGGCGATTGCCAAGGTTGTCCCTTCCCATTTTGGTCTTGTGAAATCCTTCTCAATGGAACCTCTGGAACGCCTGCAAATTCGAAAACCAGGATGTTCTCCAGCACTAGAATAACTGGACATGAAAGATGGCTCTGCCCAAGCAGACGACTGTGTCCATCAAGGCAGCATTGGCAACACTTATTAATGAACCCATCAAGGCACCAAACATCGGTCATGGCACGTGTTAAGATAATGAAATGACATCTCTTCTTCTAGCAGTCTGCAAGGTCACTGTAGTGCTTGGCAAAACACCTCCTTAAGACCCTCATCATGAAGGCAGAAAAGGGCACAGCTGTGCAGGCAGCAAACAACCCAAGGTGTTTGAAGAACGTGATTGGGCTCAATTCTGGAGAGAGGGGTGCTGTGGGGCCTGATTTGTGTGGCCTACCATGATCTTGAGAGCTGGGAAAGGGAGGGCGGTTGGATTGTGAGCTTGTCTTGGAGTGTAATTTCTTTCACAGTATTGTTGAAAAGCAACTATACTATAGCCCTTGATTATCGCAAATGCCAAATTCCAAAGTAAAACCGAAAGAGCTCATGCCCTGCTCAGAAGCAGGGAAATTGAATCCATTTCGTGGTACTTGATACTACGTGACAATACTGTTCACTGACACTTCCCAAGGTGATTATGGACATAAAATCATGTCCACATCAACGCAGTGTGCAGGAATGCCTGTTCAGTGCTCAAGCTCACAAAACGTGGAAAATGGCGGAAGCGGCAGTGGAGGAAGCGGCAGTGGAGGATGACTTTGTTAATGCAACCCTGCAGGGTGCATGCAACAGCAAGTGCCATGGAGAGATCAGGTACTTTTGGCATACTATGCCTTCCTGCTGTGCATGTCCTTTGCGCAGTTTCAAGATGAAGGCAATGCAGTTGAGATGCCAAGAAGTTGCGGCATCTACCACACTCATGCTTGTAACTCATGTATGGTGGATGGGTGGCTGTGGGGCAGTCTGCAGCCACAAAAGTGTACAGCAAAGCATGTCAACCATAACATTTATGAACTGTTGCCTTATCAACGTGCCCAGCATGGCATTGTCAAAACTCTGAATCACTACTGGCTCTACCCCTCAAGGGAATGGCCTGGCTTGCTCAACAGCACATGGGCTCCATTCGACGTGACATTACCAGGCACTGGTCCTGCTCCAACTGCACTTTGCCTAGAGTCAGTAATGGCTACAAAAATTGGCCTTGATGTCAGTTTGTAGGCTGGTGGGTCTGTGCTTGCCTAGGCAAAAGTGATGCTGCTTGTTTCCAAAGTGCTGGTGGATCAATTGCCCGGGCATGTGTTGGTCATGGCATGCAGCAGCTCACTTAAGATCCGCCGCAAGTGCAATGTGTAACTGATGCAAACAACTGCAGCCTCAAGTGCTGCAGTGCTGAAAGAGGAGGATGCTGGATTTTGAATACAGGGCTTGACAGGGTGGAGGAACAGCGAATGCGGACTGGAGCCACCTGCTCTTTCATGTCTTGGTTGGGCTGAGGGAGCTCCTGGGAAAGGACAACCCAAGATGCAGCAGCACAGACATCGTCGAAAGTGCCCAGCTGCTGAACAGGCGCTGGCAGCAGTGGGCCTCCAAGTCCATCTCCATATTGCACCCATGGGGAGATCTGCCGCTGCTGGAGATGTCAAACAGCATTACGAAGAATTTTGCAGGTGTGCGACACCTCAGCTTTGAGCGGCATTGCGGATCACTGGAAAGGCAGCTGGCACCTTTGGGAAGCTTGCGGCAGCTCACCAATCTGGACATGGGCCCTCACTCACTCGCTGACGATGATCTTCAAATATGGCCCAGTTGGCAGGTCTGACCTGCCTCACTGTTTCTGGCATGGGACACGGCGTCCGAGCGAAGTCACAAAGAAGGGTTGGAGACATGTGGGTGAGCTGAGGTCGCTCAGGCTCCTGTCTCTCCCCCAGAATGTGCTGCAAGGGCCTGAGACACCTGGGGAGAATGACTACCCTTGAATACTTGGACGTTGGAAATTGCGTTGCGTGGATGAAAGTTGGGGGTTTGGAAAGCTTGACATGTCTCAGACATCTTGCCGTGTCACTGTATGCACATGGAAGCCCACCATGCTCGCTTGCTTTCCTCCACAGGAAGCACGGGATGGGCCAATAGCAGTCCGCAGAGTGAAAGAGTTCGGCAACTTGATGTCCATTGGATGCCTCTGTTTTGGGGGCCATGCGATGGCTGACGGGGACA
>CAJHUC010000800.1:0-21217 GCA_905146915.1 Ostreobium quekettii | reverse complement strand
TATACAATGAGGCAGGCTGGACAGCGGACATCACAGCCTCCTGTGCAAACGACGCAGCAAAAGATTCAAAGGCTGCAGGAGATGTCTCCATTTGCGCCGGAGTCAGCTGTGTATCCGCCAGTTCGGTATTATCAGCCAGGGATGGCGACACAGCCCGGGAGGGCATACCAACCCGGAAGGGTACCGCAGGCGGAGATCGCCCCAAGACAAGAGGAATACTCAACACCCGCTTACGGTGGATCATCCCATCCATCCGGATCGGGAGGTTACGAGAGGGTGTACGAGTACCCGCCCAGTCATTTCCAGACCCAGGAACCTCCACATGAGGAATTTCTGTTTGGGCTGGAGGTTGATCAGGCTGTTGAGCCACATCGGGCGGAAATGGGGCCTCCACCACCTCCGGAGGGGTACAATCCCCAAGGGCCGGGTTATACCGGTCAAGCCTATTTGGCAGCGGCGCAGGAGATTCCATATGCGCCAGTTTATTACGAACCCGGAAGGGAAGCTCAGGTGAGCATGAACATGCCTAAGATGAACAGTCAGGGCATGAAACCCTCAAAATGGAATGAAGATAAACAGGCCTTAACCAAGTGGTTACAAGAAATCATCATGTATTTCAAAACCACTATGGCACCCCGGACACAATGGGGATGGATAGCACTGAATACTCTTGAAGAGTCAGTGAAGCATGGCCTACTAGCCCAGTTGGGACACATATGGGGGATAACAATTGATGCAGAAGTGCTCTCACAGCCAGACTTTCAACTGTCATGGGAACATTTTAAGTATGGCATGGAGACACTTTATGATCATAAATGTTCCGACTTCGAAATTAGGTCGGAAATAGCAGCCTTTACAAGGGCAGGGACCTCGGGTCCCGATACAATCAAATACATGCAGCTCTTGGAACAAATGTTTCTCAAGTGTGAGAACGAACTTGATGATTTTTCCAAGTTGCATGCATTGTATACTGGACTCCATCCAGATATTAAGAGAAAATGCCTCTTAAATAAAGATGATGAGCAATGGACCACTTATGCCAGCCTGAGGGCGCATTTATATAAAGTGGGACCAACATATGACCAAGAATACAAGGCATATGGCTCTCGTCGAAATGAAAGCCAGGATGGCAAACCGCACACGAGTAATCGTCTTGCTCCTAACAGAGTTATTCAAAAATACCACGCATTGAAAGTGGATCGTCGTGGCAAACCAGTTTTGAATAGCAGACCGAGAGGTCAAGGAGGGACGACTTACAAAAGTTCTCGTGTTGCTATGAAAATGCAGCCGCAGGCTTCGCATGGGGAGCGGAACTACGAGCCGCTGGCCGATATCCGCGACCCAATGGAAGAAAAGATGGTCACCAACAGTGCGCAATTGCGTGACACAACGTTGGAAGTCCTGAAGCGGGCTGGACGCTGTTATAAGTGCTTCAAGCCCTACTCAGCTGACCATCCTCGCGAATGCGAAGGGCGTGGAGTACTCCCGCAGATGCCGGTGAGTCCCGCTCGCAAACGCGTGTCAGCGTTACATGCTTCCACCAAGCTGTGTTTGGCAATGCGAAAGCATAACATCACCAGTGTGAAACTGCGAACTGCACCGATGGATGTGCGCATGAATGCAGCACCGGTGATTCCTGTTCCGAAAGTGCGGGCTGCACAAATTGCTGTGAATCGTGTGATGAAATTGTCTCACACACCGGCGCAGCCGGACAGGACCAAAAAGGGTCCTCGCAGTGACCTCGATCGTTCTGATCGCATGTTGCATCCTACGCATTTTCAGCACATTCAATCACTGATTGCGCATCGTTTCACACTCGATGCATGTGCCAACCCCAATGGGGATAATGCACTTTGCGAACGATATTGCTCACGAGCCGACAATTTCCTACGGAAACCACTCGCTCATGAATTTGCGTGGATTAATCCACCTTTCCAACAGGCAGCGTCCTTCTTGGACCATTATTTTGCGGAAAGAGCAAAAGCTCCTACACAAGTAGGCGCATGTATATTACTGCCTGCATGGCGAACGTTTGCGGACGATCCCCGGTTGCGCACCTTGCGCATTCTGGTACATTACCCAAAGGGTACCCGGTTGTTTACACAACCGCAGGATGATCGTCCTGGTCGCAAGGAAATGCCTGGCATTCCTTGGCCTGTGAACATATATTACCAACCCTTTGTGGGATCAGCGGAACACCGCATCAGAGGGGTCTCACAAGACCAGCCTCGTTTGACGTTTACCGGCCAGGTCGGGCACCAGCCCGCCTCAATTCTCTTTGATACCGGGGCCACTGGCACCGCGTACATCAACCCGACGTGTTGTCGTCGGTTAGGCTTAAAGCCCCGTTCGCCACATGCACTGTCTAATCGACAGCTTCGTCGCATTAATCGCCTTCGCCGTATGGCACGTGCGACGCGACGTATTGTGGATCCCACGGAGTTCTCCACACCTCCCCGTGTGGATGATCCTCATATGGAAAGTGAAGTGCTTTTAGCGGATGGGACATCCCTCCCATCTTTGGGGGTTGTTGATGTCCCCTTGACCATTCAAGGCTACAAGGACTCCGTCCGTTGCCTGGTCATTGACCTTTCTGACGACTATGACATTATCCTCGGCGACAATTGGCTCTATGAGCATGCCGGTGTCATTGATTATCGTCGTGGTCAAATCCGTGTCGTTTCTCGTGGACGTGAGATTACTCTTCGTAGTACTCCCCGTTCCACTATTTCTCCTTCCTTACCGGCCTGCCGGTTGGGTCATTTGTGTTCGCTGGGTTTTGCTCGTCGAGCCTACCAGCGTGGTTCTCCATTGCGCTTGGTTTTGGTTCGCCGGGTCGGCGAACTCCCTGAGGGGGACGAACCAGGCCCTTTGGCCACATCAGGTCGGGAGACCACCACTTATGCTGTTCCACCAGCACAGATCACAACCCTCTTGGAGGAGTATAAAGATTTGTTCCCTGAGGAACTCCCTGAGGGATTACCTCCAGACAGAGGAGTGTCATTAATGATCCCATTGGAGGAAGGGACCAAACCGGTTAAGCGACCAGCTTTCCGGTATAGCCCGAAGGAAATGGAGGAGATCCAATCACAGGTGGATTACCTGTTGAGGAAAGGTCTGATTACGGAAAGCAGTAGTCCCTTTGGGGCCCCTGTACTTTTCGTTCCTAAGCCAGATGGCAGCCTCCGAATGTGTAGTGATTACCGGGCATTGAACAAAGCCACTATCAAGAATAAGTGGCCGATCCCGAGAATAGATACCCTATTGGATCAACTGCAAGGAGCCAAGGTGTTCTCGGCTATTGACTTGCAGCAAGGGTACTACCAATTACGGATCGATAAGGTAGATTGTGCCAAAACGGCGTTTGTTACGCCATTGGGCTTGTACGAGTTCAAAGTACTTCCCTTTGGACTTGCGAATGCCCCTGCGATATTCCAGCAGACGATGCACCATATATTTGGTGATCAACTTGGCAAACACGTCCTAGTTTACCTGGACGATATCTTGATGTTTAGCCGAACTGCTGAGGAACACATACAACACCTTCGGCAGGTGTTAGAAGTGTTACGACAGCAAAAGTTATACTGTCGAATGCACAAGTGTCAGTTCAATAAGGAGGAGATCTCCTACCTAGGACACATCGTGTCTCAAGAAGGAATTCGCCCAGATCCCGAAGGGATTGAAAAGGTGAAGAACTGGCCTGTACCTCAGTGCGTGAAGCACGTACAGCAGTTCCTCGGACTGGCAAATTACTTTCGAAAGTTCATTCAGGGGCTATTCGAAAATGGCGACTCCATTGACAGACTTGACCAAACAGAATGGCAAGTGGGAGTGGACGTCGAAATGTCAGTCAACATTTGAGCACATCAAGGAGTGTTTGACCACGGCTCCTTTGCTCAAAATACCAGATCCTGAGAGACCATTTGAGGTCATCGCCGATGCCTCACAAACTGCTGTGGGGGCGGTCCTGATGCAGGACAATCACCCTATTTGTTATGCGAGTCGAAAGTTCCTCCCAGCGGAGTTGAACTACAGCGTGACAGACCGGGAAGCTTTAGCTTCGGTCCATGCTGTCCAGTTGTGGAGATGTTACCTTGAAGGAACATGCTTCAAACTAGTAACGGACCACTGTCCGTTGACCTACCTTAAGTCACAACCACAACTGAGCCGCAGACAGGCCAGGTGGTCAGAAATCTTACAACAGTTTGACTTTGACTGGGAATACCGCCGAGGGCGAAAGAATGTGGCTGATCCACTCTCTCGCATTCCTCCATCGCCCGATGAGCAGGAGGCTAAGAGGAAAAGTCAACTAGTTGTATGTGGCTTAAGAGTAAAGCATAAGCGGGGCAGCCAAAAAGAGGCAACTGAAACGGTAGAGGCCAAAGATCTAGCTTCCAGGATCCGTCAGGCCTATGGCAAGGATCCCCAGCTTGCGTCTGTTAGACAGCAGCAAGATATGCGCTGTACAGATGGGTTATGGTTGCGAGGCACTCAGGTGTATATCCCTGAGTCTCCCAGTCTGCGGACTGAGATCTGCCAGTTGGCTCATGACCATCCAAGTGATGGGCACTTTGGTCAAGCTAAGACCCTGGACTTGGTCCAGCGGCATTACTGGTGGCCAGGAATGCGACGAGAAGTACACCAGTACGTCGATACTTGCCTGGTTTGTCAACAGGCTAAGTACCCTCGTCATAAGACCCCAGGCTTATTACAGCCACTGGGCATTCCTGAGGAGCCATGGACAGAGTTGTCCATGGACTTCATTACACAACTGCCAAAAACTAAGGGAGGTCATGATGCTGTCGTCGTGTTCGTCGATAGACTGACCAAAATGGTCCGCCTCGCAGCTACGACCACCGAGCTCTCCGCAGAAGGAGCAGCTGACCTGTTGGTGCAGAATGTGATAAGGCACCATGGCCTCCCCTCTCAGATAGTGTCCGACAGAGACGTTCGGTTCACTTCCAGGTTTTACCAGTACCTGGCCGAGAGGTGGAAGATCCAGCTCAACATGAGCACTGCGTACCATCCACAGACGGATGGCCAGACCGAAGTCATGAATCGGGTTCTGGAGGATTACTTACGCAGTTATACGCGTTCTGACCATGACGCGTGGGATGAGCTGTTAGCCATGGCCGAGTTTGCAATGAACAACTCGAAAAACAGTTCCACCCAAGAAACCCCGTTCTATCTGAATTACGGGAGGCACCCAAAGAGTCCCTTAGCTCTTGGTGTGCAAATTCGGAAGCCATTAAAGGGCTATGACAATCCGAATGCCAGCGGCTTGGCAGTGGCCATTGAAAGGGCGCAGCAGCCTTATTTGAGGCAGTCTGGTACACCCCTCGTGGAGGGATTACCAGCAGTGACACGATTTGATCACCGTGTCCAATCAGCGCTGAAAGAGGCCAGGGCGTGCTTAGAGAAAGCACGAGATAGGCAGCCAAAGCATGCTGACCGCCATCGGAGAGAGGTGTCGTTTAGTAAAGGAGATGACGTCCTCCTTTCGACACAGCATATTACTCTCAAACACCCTGGAACTCGAAAACTATTACCGAGGTGGATTGGGCCCTTCACCATCCTCGACCGGATAGGTTCTGTTGCATATCGACTAGAACTCCCGGAAAGCATGCATAGGATACATCCAGTATTTCATGTATCGAAGATTAAGCCTTACAAGGCAAGTGGCAGAGTACAGCCACCCCCAGTACCTATCAAGATCGAAGGTGAACTGGAGTATGAAGTTGAACGTATCCTTGATAAAAGGATTAAAAAGCGTGGGAGACGCAAAAACTATGTTGAGTACCTTGTCAAATGGCTGGGATATGGACATGAGCATAACAGCTGGGAATCAGCAAAGTCAGTTGCAAATGCACAGGAAATGGTTCAAGCATTTGAAAATGGCAGAACACCTGTGATGCGAATGCAAACTGCATGAAGTACGGGATGTACATACTGAAACATGCTCATGTGTGCTTATGCTTTTGACAGGTTCTCTTGCGCTGGGCCCAGAAAAACACTGGGTATACTGCCCCCCGTGCAAGGTCGCAGTTTGGACACATGAACGCCATGTCCGTCGCGATCCTCAACGGGGAGAGGTTGGACACCGCCGACCCCTACGTGCCATTTCCCCGTGCGCCTGGGCGTGCACGCGGACGTGGGCGACGGCGGGGTGCCGCACCGGGCCGATCTATACCGGCGTGGGCTTTTGGTGGTACTCGGCATCGTGGTCGCCGATGAAAGGCCGGGAGGTCAAACATTTCCAGCCACTTGGCTGAGGAAGAGTTTTAATGAGGGTTGTGAAGGCGGGGACGGTCATGTAAAACAACCACTCTTTCTCTTCATCCAAAACTGTTTTGTGTGTTGTGTTTTGTTAACTGGGCATGTGGCAAATCGCACAGCCAGTTCCACCAACATACATACAATGTTTCTGCTCCCGTATTCACTTATACTGGGACGAGGACGCCCCTCTCCCTGAGGGGGACGAATGTTACGCGCACCAGCCTGTTGTGGGAGACGTCCTACTAACGGCCCTTGGTGTGGGGGACGCCCTGCCCAAGGCACGTACTATTCCTCACCCAATGTAACCTTTATCCATATTAGGATACGGGAGTAGGAGGGGTGGTCCCGCCTAGGTGCCCTGTAAGGACCTAGGTGCCCGGCGAGGTGGGTCCGCGGCTCAAAGAGGGCAGGAACCCCACACCCACATCCTATTCGTAACAGTTATGGATTGACTTGAAAATTTTATGGTGTACTCCCAACTCAAAAACACAACCGTGGGCGAAGTTTCATTGAAAACAGGTGCGAGCATGATGGATGAATAATGCCCCAAAATCATAGACGACAATTAATCTGGGACGGAGAACTAGCTTTCGTGCAAAATGTCGGTAAGGTCCGAAAGGGTGCACTTATGTGCAACATCGCGATTATAGGTTTTCTGGGCAAAACGGTTGTGCTCAAGATTGGCCGTCAGAAAACAAGGAAATTTGTGCGCAAAATTGCCATTTGCTTGCTTGCGTTTGCGCGCGCGGGGCGCGCAAAGGTTGTCCTCCTTCGTGGTCTCCTACGCCCTTTTTTTGTTCAACTACGTGGTTCTGGAATGTTCTCTCTTGACGGGTTCCATTGTGACCATGATAGTATTCCCCAATTCAAGCGGGAAATGCTTGTGGTGCACAGGCGGATCCACGGCAGATGACGGGGCAAGGCCATGTTGCACCCACGACTTGTGGGTCACAAAGATTGATTGTAAGGTGGTTGTAGGCGTCCTTGGCCGGCACCAAGTTAATTTTTTTTGTGCGAAATATTGTGGTTTTCCTGTCCATTGAGTGACCCAAAAAATGCCCTGTTTGTGTGTAAGTTCATTGTTGTGGTGTGTTTCTTGCATTTTGCTCATGCGCAAAATGCATATTTTGTTGTTTTCCGTGACCCCCTTACCAACATTTTGCACGAAAGTTAGTTGGAGGAAGTAATTCGCAATAAGCTCCTCAGTCCTCCCCACACACACCCCCCCCCACCCTTTTTTCCCTTACTACAGCATCAAGTCAGCCCACGAGCGGTACTTAAGGCATCCACAGCCAAAGCTCATTCCCAGCGTTTAAGTGCCACCTAGTTTGTTACAACACTATCAAACCAAATCATGGACCGCCCAATTAGGTCCTCGGCTCTTGGCTCCGACTTGGTCAGTACTAAGCAAGCACCCGCATATAGGCCAGGCCTCTAATCCGGTGCTTCAACGCCACAGAAACGGATTTGCACAACTGCTGTTGGCCCAAACTAACCCTGATTAGGTCTGGGCACTTGGCCCCGCTGGGCAGGTTCCAAGTACTGGGCCCTGGCCAGTACTGGGCGTCAAGTCGGCCCTTGGGGCGTCCAGCGGCCACGTCACCGCCACACCGGGATTCCCCGCCCTTCCGGTCTTTCAAGGGCCACAAACACCCCTAGGAGGTTTCTGTCACCCCCCCCACAGCCACCTTCCGTCACCAAACCAGCGAGCAGAGTTTCTGGCGCCCGCCAACCCGGTCAAACGCCGTCCCTAAGCGCCCAATCCCGGTCCACACCAACCCCAGTACTTAACCTGCCCCTGGAGGTTTCCGGGATCCTGATAGTAGTGACTAATGCCCCGTCGACCGACCCAAACCCATCCCAGTACTTTGCATCAGTACTCTCTCCCAGTAGGCTGCTCCCAGGAGATTTCCGGGATCCCCAAAGGCTGACTAAGCCCCCCCGACAGGCCCGCCCCCCACCCCACAGCAGCACTTATCGACAACCGCTCCAAAATTTTTCCGCCCCTCTTTGTGAACATGCCGCGCGACGCCCCGAGCGGCGGGCAGGCATGCTGGTCAGCGTGCTGACCCACAGGCGGCGCCGCCGCCCCGTGGGTCAGTTTTCCGTCGACCCCGTTGACCGGTCGCTGACCCACGGGCGGCGGCGGAGACGGCAGGGTCGTCGGGCCGAGGGCGGGGAGGAATTGGGGCCCAGGGGCGATGATTGCTCGCCAAGAGAGCGGGATGGGGAAGACGGGGTGTTCACAATGGAGGTGGGTGCGGCCGGCGTTTGCTCGTTGACTCACTGGCTCTAAAAACCATGCATCTGCAACTTTAGGATTCGCCTGGGGTGGGTGGCGCATCATGGCATCCGGGGGCTCCGGGGGGTCTCCCGATTGGGCTGGGCGGGAGCCGTGACGCTTATGCCGCCCGGGGTCGGGGGGGCCGATGGCGTTGCCCTCCGCGTTACCCTCCACGGGTGTTACTCTGCGCGCTGCCCGGCGGTGGGCTCCAAGGGGGGGGGGGACGTCCAGAGGCCCCGCCGCCTGTGGCGTCCGCCAATCGAGAACTCGCCGATTCATCGATTTGTGGTCAGCTTCCCCGGCCCCTCTGTTGACTGGACAGGCGCCGGCCTCCGCTGGAGCTCCCAAACCGCCCAAGGGGCGCAGAGTCGATTCGGCCCATTGGAAAGGCGGGCCCGAAAACCGGAAAACCAAAAATCAGTGGCCTCCCGGATGCCAAGAGCCGTTGGAAGACAATCCGCGCGTCGCGCTTGTAGTGTGATGCACTACTGCTTGGCCAACCTCTGCTGCCCTCCCACCCGCCCCCTTTTTCTGCCGTTTGGCCGCCGGGACTTTCTGCACTGTGCTACGGTCTGGGGGCGCCTGGGAGCACGAGGCCGAAGGCTTCTTCGTCCAAGAGAGTCGTGAATCCAAACCGGCGCGCGTTCTCACGCCCCCTGCCCCCTTCTGTAAGCCAAAGCACAGCTTTTCTCGCGTGCGCGTTGTTGTTTTCGCCGACATCGGCTTACCCGGTTCGAGCACCCATGCAAGGGGGCAAGTGGATTCTCCTTGCGGCATCTGCCGCCTTCGCCGCCCTGCACGTCGTGCATGGATGCATCGAAATTCCGAAACATCCGCGTGACTCGATTGGCCAAGGCGCAAGTCAGCCGGGGCCCCTTCCGTTCGCGAAGGCTGGCCTGCTGGCAGGCGCGACCGACCCCTTTGGCGGGGAGCGCCCGCCGTCCTGGCGTTCCGACACGCGCTCGCGCGCCGAGGCGCGCCGCCTTTCGGTCCGAAACGCCCCGCTCTCGGACCGAAACCGCAGCGGCGGGATTGAGCGGCCACTGCGGTTGCTCGGCGCGCCGCCTGGCGGAGCCCCAGGGGTGGCGCCGCGACCTTTTTGTCGGGGCCCCCTTTTTGGATTGGTTTTTTGAGGGCCAGATGGCAATGGGGGGCATAGGGGAGGTGCCGGCTCGCCGGTGGGTTGAGTGGGGTGGTTGCAGTTTGGCGCGGCGCGAGTGGGAGGAGGTTGGGGGTGGGCGCAACACTGTCGTTGGCTGTTGAAAACCTTCGTCGCTGGCTGGGGCGTTGAGGCCCTCTCCACCTTTTTGGGAGAGTTTCGGCCGTGCTGTCGCAACGAGCAATTGATTGGTTGGGAGACAGTTGATCGGCTTGACCGTTGATTTGCAGCTGCCAAAGTTGCGAGGGTTTGACATCGGGTCGCGTTGTTGCGATGGGTGAGCCTGGGGGCGTTGGATGGAACCGTCGCTGCTCGGTTGAGCGATTGTACTGTGAAAAGCTTAGAGCCGGGGGCTGGTGAACCATGGCACCAAGGCATGCTTGAGATGGCAAATTTGGCGCATACTCACTTATTTGCAAGATACGAACCGCTACTTAGATGCACACGAGCCAGCGACTCGACACCAGGGAATGGTCCCTTAACTTTTTCGGCAATGCAACAACGTTCAAAACTGAGTCACCGAAGATGCTAGGAAGTCATAACCGACGTATCCATAAGGAACAGAAATGCGGTACATTCAAGCAGCAGATATATCAGTACAGTATAGAAGTACATTCGAACGGCAGATACACAGATGAATGATTCACGAGTTTACCTCGAGCAACAATGAAGGAACATGAAATATATACATACCCGTGACAATGTTCAGGCACCCTTTCACTCAATAGAATGAACTGAAGTAGGGAAAGAGCAAGTAATTGTTTGACTACTAATTCCTGAACCAAATAGCCTAACGAGTACTGGCATTGTTAGCTTTCACTGTGAATCAAAAATCACCGGTAGAATGCCCGGAGGGAAAAAACGTTGTTGAGAATTGAGCTTGAAGCAGTTCTTGACGCTGTGGGATAACCCCGCCACTGTTCGATAGTTAGAAGGCGTCGAGGCCAAGGCCGACGAAATGAAGGCCATCAAAGAAAGCGGCGGCGTCAGGGCGGACGAGCGGGTCAAGAGCCGTTTGAAAGAGCTGTCCAGTCCTCGTGGAGATTTCGGGTGCAAGGTGGGTGGACTTTGGTGCAGAATTACTTCAACTGATTGCCTCAATTGCAGACAATATGTATCGCGTTCAAATGATCCAATATATTAGAAAGTAAGGCTTTATTTTTTGCGGGATCGGTGCACCTGAGAAGAACGGCGGGGAAGCTGCGGGGAAGGTAACCGACGCTGCCTGGAAACTGTTGAGAAACAACCTCGATGCTGCCTCCGGTTGCGTGCTGCAACGCCTCTGGCGCTGAGCCCAAACGCAGTTCCTTGCGGCCGCGTTTTGGCAACAGACACGACCCCAAATGCGTTTCAGCACAGGCTGTTCCAAAATCTAAAGCGCAAAGCCCAAGCGCAGTACTTATGAACCCAACTTGAGAAATTACAGAGGAAATCCACCAGAGAGGCTTGACGAAGAGAATATTCGAAAATTGATACATTCCTTCAATTTTGACGCAACTGTATCTATCACAGCATGATTTAACCAGGCGGCTGAGCGCAGTAGTTTACGGCCGCAGCTGCTGGAGGACATCCGCCGCCTCAAAGATGACCCCCCGACGGCTGCGGTCGACGAAGAGGAGGAAGAGGTCTTGGCTAAGAGCCTGAAGGACATGGGGTACCTCGTGGTAGACACAGGTGGGACTAAAGTGCTGCATGGCACGTTAGCCTCTTCAGTTGATTTTAAGTACTGCGGTGCACACCACTTGACCAGTTCGGTAGTTGATGTAGCACATTAGCGCTCCATTGGCTTGCTCATCTCAGTGTTGCAGTGCCTTTTTCTGTATTTCAGCCGTTTGGTTTTGGCGCTCCAGCATTTTAGTTCGAGATGCAGATCTGGGAAAAGTGCTTTTTGGGAAATGCGCAGAATGTAACTATTTACGTTGGCAGAAATTGGGGATACCTGCCATTATTCCTGTGCAAATTAGAGCGAAAATATCACGCAACTATCTGTCAATCGACTGCAACGTCCAAATAAGTCCTGAAATACGGGGCGCCCCCACAAAGATGATTTAATCGTGCTTCTGTTATTTTTGTTTCTGTTCTTCTCCTTATTGCTGTACTTCTTTTTATGATGTAATTTAGCGCTTGTTTGTACTTTAGTGCGTCTCTGTCATTATGCACTGCTTTTTATTATGTAATTTACGTACTTTAGTCTGCGCGTTTTGGCGTGCAGTTTCCGCGCTGCACTCGCCGGCCAGGCCGGTTTCCGAGAAGGCCTCCCGCCGCAGCGAGTCCCGCAACCCCGCCGCCTACGTGCACGGATACTTGACGGTCAAAGCGGTCAAACCCAATAAGCACGACGGTCAAACAGAGGCGGTGCACGAGTCGGGCGGCAAGTACCTCGTGGAGCCGCACTTCAAGAAGCACTTCATCATACAGGTGGCGCTCGATCTTGCACTTTCTCAGTTTCTAGGCGTCCAGTTTAGGGGGGACAACATCATGTGTGCATGCTGCCACGACAGTCCCCGCACAGAGCTTCTCCATCGTCAGCGCCTTTCGATGTTTGCATCGGTTACCGGTAGTTGTCGACGGCCTGCGATGTTCATCGATGCGCTCGCCGACGGGTGTGCCGCGCCCGTGCCGCCTTTGCAGTCCCCGCACGGCGCTACTCCTTCATCGACGCGTCCCAGTATTTCGTGATACTCACCGGCGTCTTCCGGCAATATTGGAAAGTGTTGGTGCCTGTGGCAAATAACATTCTGCTACATGCGCCGACACTTTCTGATGTTCTGCGCCATTAGTCGACACGCTCACTGCCGTACTTTACGCGTGCTTGCCTTTTCATCAGGCACCCACCCAGCGCTACTCCGAGGTGCTGGACGTCCTCCCTGACGAGTACGTGGGCACCGCCGATTGCCTGCTGGAGCTCGTTAAAGTACTGTGCCGCGAGATGGCCCAAGCCTTCGCCCACACCGGCCGGCCCCTTCCCCCCTGGCGATCCTGCGATCGCGTCTGGTCCAAGTGGAAGGAAGCTTCCGAGCCGGGCCCCAGGGCCCGCAAGGCCTGGTTTTCGGGGCCTGGGCCCTGGGGCCCGGGTGCCGGGGCGCGGTCCCAGGCGCCTGCAGGCCTGCCCAAAATCATCTCGTTGGATTTCCACCGGCTGAGCGACGAGGAGGTCCTTAAGGTCCACAAGGTCAGGCGGTCGCGTGGCCTGTCGCTCTTGACCGGTGCGATGAAGTACAAGGCGTCGGCGCCCGTACCGGCAACCGTACCGGCACGTACCACAGGGCCTATGTCGAGCGACGCCGAAGTGCTGCTGCAGGCGCCGCAGCGTAACGCTTGGCGTCATGGGCTGATCGGGTGCAAAATTTTCGACTCCTGCGGGCGCGGGAACTCGGATGCAACCAGCGGGAAGAGAGGGCCGAAGAGGGACGACTGCCGCGGAAGAGAGGTTCGTCGATTGGGGGTCGCCGATCGAGGAACGACGAACGGAGCGGACGAACTGGGGGCCGGGGATGGGAGGCGGAAGTGGGTGGCGTCGATTTTGGCACGCTACGAGGAGGGGTGGTTCGGGCTGGCAGAGCCGGAGCCAGGGGGGCCCAGCCTTCGGGCGCCCATGTGCTAATTGGAGTGCAGAAAAGACATAGGGGCGGGGGGAGGTGTGGAAAAGATAATTCAACAATGCGCCGTACTACATTTACATTGGGGAAGGGAAATGTCATGCTACAATGTGCCTTGCTGCGATGGGAAAGGGAAAGGTCATGCCGCAATTGGGGGTTGGAATTGGAGTGAGGTGGTTTGCGATCACGTGAGACGTTGCAGATTGGCTGTTGCATGCCTGGCTTGCACTTTTTTGTGGGCGGGTGGGAGGGCCTGGGCTGGCGGGGCTGGCAATGTGATCCGATTTGCGGTCCCCAGGGACCACAATTGCTCGGCGTTACGGGTGGCACGGGCGCTGCACAGTGACGTCATCTCCATTGTTGCCTTTTGAGATTGGCAGCCAGAACGTTTCTTTTCTTGGCCCGTGCGGGCTTATTGATAAAATTAGGAGACAGCAACCAAGTGGGTGGGTGGGTGGATGGGGGTTTTACACACATTTAGGATTGTCGCCATTTGATTGGGATCTCTCACGTAGCGGGCAGCGGCTTGGGCCTCAGCGAACATTGAATTCGACTTCAATCCGGGGACATGGGGTTGCGTCTCTGGAAACGCGGGGTGCGGGAACGTAGAGGTGCGGCGTATCTACGACATCAAAATACGACACATGGCGGCCAGCCGGTGCTGTGGGCCTCGGGCTCGTGGGGGGGACGGTTTGAACGAGCTTGCGGCATTTTTTGGCGGGGGTATGGGGGAGCGAACTTTCGCTGCGCTTTTTTTTGCTTTTTTTGTTTTCTGGATTAAAGCGTTTGAAAAACTGTGTAGGTCGTTCGACAATTGTCGAAGAATGACAAAAGTGGCAGATGGGGCGTGCAGTGCGCGTGGGGGGCGGGCGCTGCACTGGGGCCCCGGGGGGGGGGGGGCATTGGGGCAATGCAGGAGGGTCCTGTACAACTGAGCAGTACATTAGAAACCTGTACATTGGAACGGCACTTTAGAACCCTGTACATTTGGCGTGGCGAAAGGAAGCCGAAAATTTGATGCTCTTGATTGGGATGGACGGCGGGTCAGCTGATGCCGGTCGCGTTTCAATAACGGATTTCCTTGGCTAGGATAGCTTTTAGGTCCTAAAGCCAGGAATCGCGACCTAGTAGTATGGACCCCGGCCGTGTCGCCCGCGAATTTCGAATTTCAAATTCGTGTTTTTGGGAAAGCAGCGGGGTTGCTGGGGTGGGGCTTTGGCAGCCGGGTTTGGCGCTCTTTCGATAATGCAAATTGAAAATCGAAGATATCGAAAGGGCATGGAAGATGCGCGGAAAGTGTGTGGAAGATGCGTGGAAGGTGCGTGGATGCGCGGGCTTCTTTACCGGGTCGAGGGGCGACGAACGAACGGGGTGGGGAGGGGGGGCATTTTGCCGAATTGTAAACGGATGAATGCGGCCGGAATGTGGTTGGAATGTGGGGGGTGTACATGGGCGATTGAATTCGAGATGTGGGCTTCTTAGCGAGGGGCGGACGTCTGTGGCCGCCAACACGTAAGGGACAATACTAAACCTAACTTGATGAGGTTAGGGGGCGCGCACTGTCCGCAGACGAGGAAAATGTGTAATGTGCTGTTCATATACTTGGCGGGGGCAGCGGTCTGACAAGATTTTTTGAACGGGCGGCATGCTACTGGACAAGCAAGAGGGTCAAACAAGCGCTCTTTGTTCAGCTGAAACAGTGGGGGGCTTTGGATTTCGGCAGGATGGGCGGAATTGAGCAGCCCAAGTCAACTTCCCTCCCATTCTCCCGTTGCGATTGTGATTCGTTATACAATATTATCCATTCCATGTTTTTGTCTGTAATGTGCTAAGCCGCGATTGTGTTGGATGCGATTCATGAAGTCAGAACGCAGAGGGACTTCCAGCTTCGTCATTACTTCCTGACAACCCCAAAATTGATCAGCAGGGTTCCAGGCCCAAACTAGTAGTTAAACGGGCGCACAATATCCATCACCGGCCCGGTGGCCACTCGTCATCTTGACATCCGTGACGTATGTCGCCCCTTCGACAACCACCTCTTGGTGCAAGCGGTAGTACTTTATTGTGCTTTGCTCGTGCCATGAATTCCCAAAGGATGCTCATCCCGATTCTGATCCAAATTCTGCCATAAACCTGGACGCCGCGCCGTTCGCCCTGCCCTGCACTACAACTCTGTTATCCATGTTCTCAACAAAACTGCCACAGCCAGAAATTATTAGCGAATGAGGGCACATCACGCGATCTCGTCACCGCTGAACAAGGGGACCAGATCACGTAACGTCCAGCGCGTTCCGATCATCATGTCATCTCGCCCATTGGCTAACAGTCAGCAAACACACGCATCCATTTGAGTACAATTCACCCTCGTTTGTGTTCGTTAAAATCCATATCTATCCATAAGAGATTCGCCCAGCAGGGACAATCACGAACGAGACCCAACTTCACGTCGCCCATGGCCCTGACGTCACCATACGCAACATCCAGATATTGCGAAGAGTTCCTATTCCTATGCCGGCAGTCCCCCCCGCGCCATTAGGACAGCTAATCGGGTCTCGAAAAGCAACTTCATTTTCTCAATTCGACAATCTCCCTCCCACCGCGAAATCTATCAACGAACCAAGTTTGAAGAAAGAAATGATCGTTTTAGACGACTTCTGCTTTTTGCCCTCAGCCGTGCCGCTGTCCTTGTCCCTGCACCTTGAAATTGCCGCTTGCGTCAAAAGTCTTGAACAATACCAGGAACAAATGGTAATAACAAGTGCTGCACAGTACTGCGCCTCTCGCCGCTTTTCCGCAACACTGGCTTCAACAACTGCAACACCGGCCAGTAGTACTAAACTACTGGAGATCAGACTCCTAATCACATTTCGGGCGCCATTTCGCGCCAGGTACAAACTACAGAGCACAAAGTACAGGACACACAAACTGCATAAAAAACGCTGGCCCCCGAATGCCACGTTGTGTCCCGCGTCCTCAAAACTTCGGCCGGTGGCGAATCGGCCCTACAGGCCGTCCAGCAGTCACGTTGCCAGCCAAACGTCCTGTCTGGGGCTCCTGCCCAGCCACTCCCCCCCGCACTGTAACATCCCCTCCAGCTTCCCAACAACTTCCTCACTGCTCGGCCTGTCCTTGGGATCCCTGCTCACGCACCAGCCGATCAATTCCCAAACCTCACCGGGGCACAGCTTCGCTGCAGCTTCGTTCTTAACATCCAATCGTCCAGTCACACATTCCAGCATGACCTTCCCAAAGCTGTAGATGTCCACCTTCTCCTCTGGAACTTCTCCGACAGGTCCCCGGGGCTCGGGGCTGGTCTCCGGAGCCGCTTCCTGAAGGCTCTGCGAGGTTCTCGAAGGACCCACGAGGCACTCTGGCGCGATGTAGCCCAACGTGCCGCACCCAGCCACGCAAACCGTCGACGCCATCTTCAACTTCGAGCACGTGAAGTCCGCCAGCTTCGCCCGCCCCTCTGTGTCCAGCAAGATGTTTGATGGCTTGATGCCAAAATGCGTGACCCCATGCTCATGCAGGTGACTCATCCCCCTGGAAACGTCTAACCCTATTCCTAGAATCTGTAGGTAGGTCAGCCCGGGGGCCTCCACTGACAAGGCCCCCCCCAGATTCATGGCCATGAGCTCCTGGACGATCATTGGGCCCTCCCCAAGGCGCATGCCGATCACCCACACGATCCTCGGGTGGGGCGGCAGCGTCGCCAGGATCTCGAACTCCTTGGTTATGGCATCCACGCAGTCGTCGCTGCTCGGCAACCGGGCAACCTTGATGGCAACCTTGCGTGCCCGCTGATTCCAATCCAGCCAAATGCCCTCCCTCACGCTGCCGTGCGCACCAGGCTGCTCCCAGCCCCCCTCCAGGGGCAGAATGTTCTGGATGTCCACTATGGGGAACGCTGGGTTGGGAGCGTCATATTCATCAGGGGTGGGATTCGGCGCTCTGGTCTTGGCCATGGCGGCCCGGGATGGAGGGAGCTGGCTGGAAGGCGCCTGCTGGAGTTGCACGCTGCGGCTGGTAAAGTCGGGGCGCCTGCATCGCGTGAAAAACAGCACAGAGTTGTTATGGTCCGCATAATTTCTGATCCTTGTGACATGGCATTGCATGATGGAGTGTAGGGTATCTGATCTGGAACAGCAATTTCTTGTCAGAAGTGCACAAGATGAATCTGCAGCATTTTTCGTTCTGCACAATACCGTGCCACCACATGACAGAAACACAACTGTTACCGTGCAAGGGAATTAACAAATGGACACAGCAATGAGCTTGCCAAAATACACGTGCAGCAAACACGGCCATTGCATGGAAAGAAAGACAAACAAATTAATGCATCTGAACATTCGTAAGCGGACAAAACACACAAAGAACTGCGGATATACATAGTCTCACAGACTCAAAAGGAAACAGCATTTCTTCCTAAGAAGCTGCAGAAAGGCACATTCCACGTTCTTCCACATTCCTTCAAATTCCTTCCACATTCTATTTCCTTCAAAATCGTAAATCTGAATGGCTTGACCCACCCCAGCACGTGCACTCGCAGCCATGCCAAGATGGTGAGTTTCTTCTTCTTGTGCATGGATATGAGAACCACCATGACAAGCAGGGCACATGTGACGACCAGCAATGCGGTCAACGTCTTCATGGTGTTGCACCACGTGTGACCCTCAGCATCTCCCTGTGCCTGAAAGTGCACCCGCCAAGCAAGTTTCACCAAGGCCCGAGGTTGCAACTGGCTTGTTGTTACTGTATGAATAATACGATACTGGATTCAATATCGTCTTCAAACAATGCTTGTAAAATCTACTGGACTTTGGTGCATTTGAGGCACAATGAAGCACATGTTTCTATAGTGTACTCTTGACAATGCCGATCCGCACAATCTGCTGGGCATTTGGACAGCTCGATACATGGGGGTGGGGGCAACGCACAAACTTGAGCCCAAGCCATCTTGACCAGCGCACAGGCATGGAAGGCACCACTGTTGAATGCTGTGTGCCATACACATAATACATTTTTGGCTTTGTGAGTGCCAACCTAACGGCAGAACTCATCTAAGCAGGTGCCCAGGGGCCCATCGATTCCTGGCACCTGACAAGAAGACTCCGAGTGGTGCAAGATTAGCATCACCAAGCCCACTGGAAAAAATACAGCAAACGACAAACCACAGCAGCCACTTACTTTCATTCCATTTTGTAACACCATATCCACAAGCATGTCTGCACCTTTTCATTTCTCATTTTTCTTTACCCATTGCTTCTTTACCTACTATTATTTACCATCAAACATTCGCTCAAAAAGGAGATTCCTGTTGAACTCACCTCTTCTTGGCTTGTGATGTTGCCCATGACCTGTGTTTGAGCACAGAAAATATGTCAGCAGCCAGAACGCAAGGATCAAATGTACTGCCCATCACCAGTAGTGTACTACAATGCACTGGCCAGCACTGGGTTGCAAAGCAATGCACTGGCCAGCACCGCGCTGCGGAGAAGTACATCTTCCACGTTTGCGATGATCAAGAGAAAGTAGCGTTCAGCTTCAGACTAGCTTCTCACGAACATATTACACATACTTGCATTACACACTATAACACACGCGCTGTCCACAGAACGTTATCCATATTGGGGTGTTGCGCTGTCTCGATTTTGCAGCGTCACACCAACTGAATTGGTGACACAATAAGAATAAAGTACTGCAAACAGCGACACCTTTTGCCGGACGAGCTGTTCATGGCTCCGGGGAGAGCAGGCGAGCATGATGCTCGTCCACTATCTTGGCATCAAAAACAGCAGCAACACCACCCAGTACTTAGCTGAAAACATGATCGGAAATTAAGCGGAAGAAGATGGAAACTACTAAGAAATTGAGCTGATAACAGTCAACACCCGTTGGGCTCAATCACTTGCAAGGGGCAGAAGGCCCAGCAGCACGAGAGCATCTACACCGCCAAAGCTAGTTGAGTCACAAACCACCAAATCACAACAACATGCCAATCACAACGTTGCAAATCACAACAACAATCCAATCAGCTCGTGCGTTTAAAACACTGAAAGAGCCAACAACGATATCGATACATAAACAGCTGAAAGCAAATCCAATCCATCGGATTTAACTGCTACCTATTGACGACTTTGGGCTTTCGCCACCTGGAAGGGGCAAGCTCTACATGTGCATTAGACGTCTGCCCTATAACCCCTGCCAAGAAAATCGCCATTACAATCACAGCAACTATCAAACAACTCAAACGCCGAAGAAACGAAAACGATGTCCATTCAAAAACGATGAACCACAAGTAAACAATACAATCAATCACAATCCAGCCATCATTTACTGATAAATGTCTGTCTCGGTCACCTGCGACGGGCAGAGGCGCTTGTACTCCTCCTGTGAGCAGCACGTCAGCTCTGTGAAGGACTTCGGCTCGCCAGGGTCGCAGATGGGGTCGGTGGAAACATCGTCCCTAACGCCCGTTGCAACACGCTCCTCCTTGCCACACCCGTCGGACAACCCGCATCCCTCTGCTGTGCTGCTCGAAATTGTGTCTGGGCTCACGTTAGTAATTTCTCCCTGCAAACACGCACAAACAACAACCCACCAATTCTCCAATTCAAACTCCACCAGTTCAAACTTGCACAAATCCAAATTTTAGATGATTGAATGGCTGGAAGCCGCTATCAATGCATTTCAACGTACGCAAACAAAACAGCATTCTAATGCACCAATGTTTGACGGTCTTTGAACGTGGGGTTGTGCTCTGCGCATCAGGGCCTCGCTGTGCGAAGTGGCAGGGTGGGCCAGCCGCCGTAACCATGACAGGAAAGTTGGAAGTGGGGTTTGACTAATGCAAGCGTCGACTGGGATTCCGACCCTCATGGCAACCCACACCCATGTTAGTAATACATTCACTAGGGGACGAGCCAGGGGTGCAAGTCCCATCAATGCAAATTCGTGGGGAAGCAGCTCAGAATGTGGCGAAGTTATCACGTTAGAGTCACAGATGCACGGTCCTTTTTACAAGTACAGTGTTAATGTGACTATGTGCATTTGTTAAACCATAGTGATTGCAGCAAAATGGCAAGGGCACCACGAAAACACCACAGCTGACAATGCAGCGTCTCGCGATGATGGAATCTGGAGGCAAATGCGATATTTGCACACAGGCCGTCACAAAGAATCACAAATTCATGTCGCAATGGATGATTTGTGAATCACAAAATCATGTCGCGATGGATGATTTGTGAATTCAACATCGACGTCGCAACGGATTGCAACGTTGCAAAACAAATGCAGTGCCGTACATAACACGCTTTCAGCATCTGCGACACGGCATCGGAGACCTTTTCAGTGCGTCACAACAAAAACATGGTGTGCAGTACCTCACAGGCCTCCGGCATCTGCGTCATGGATTCGTTGAACTCGCAGATGAAGGACGTCATTTCTTGACACCTCCTGCTGCCCACGTTGTGCATCGTGCCGCGGGGATCAATGAAGCCGCCCCGGCAAGCAGTGTCTTTCAAAGGCTCTTTCAGCCACAGGCGCATCTGCAAGCTGGATGGTACCTGAATAAGTGGACAAATTGCAACACTTTCAGTACTGTGCAGTACAGTACAGTACAGTACAGTACAGTACAGTACAGTACAGTACAGTACAGTACAGTACAGTACAGTACAGTACAGTACAGTACAGTACAGTACAGTACATGTGCCACGAACGTGGAAGCTGAAGAGACTGAACCAAGCGACTAGGACAACATCCAAATTGAGGCGAAGGGAAAGTAAACAAAACAAAACAAAAGCAACCATTTGGGAGCTGGCGATGCCAGCAGCATAGCTAGAATGTTGAAGAAAAACTGTCCAGTCTGGAGCAATGTCTACATCCAGAAATCGGGTTGGA
>CAJHUC010000799.1:0-20548 GCA_905146915.1 Ostreobium quekettii | reverse complement strand
GTGCAGGCAGGAATTTCGCAGGTGCAGGCAGGAATCCAGCAGATGCAGGCAGGAATCCCGCCCAGCACACTCGAGAGACCCCAGAGCTGGAACGGCTCTACCCCTTTCAAGGGGTTTGCTTCAGCTCTGGCTATCTACTTCAGGGCCACAGGGCTTGCGCAGGAGCATTGGGGGAAGGTCGCAGCGACCTACCTTGAGGCGGAGGCACGCCAGCACTTCCTGGCGCGTCTGCGAGAGCATCCTACAGAGGAAGCTCTGTACGAGAACGAAGGACGGCTGGAATGGACGTTCTTCAAGGGGCTTATGGAGGCTGGGGCATTTGGGGAAGAGGCCACAGATCTGAACAGGCTGGTGAATCTTGAACAGATTTCCAGAGGACTTGGATCCCGAGATCTTGTTGGGTATATCAGGCAGGTGGAGTCCGCAATGGGCCTCCTGAAGACAGAGTTGGCAGACCAGGTGAAGATTTGGTTTGTCTACCGTGCCTTGCCGCCCCAGTTACAGCGGCAGGTGGCCCTCCAGCCAGATGGATCAGCTTGGGATTCCTACGATGCCTTCAGACAGAGGGCCACTAGGCTGCATCTACAGACTCCCCCAACCTACAGCCAGGTCGCAGCGACCAAGGGGACAGCACCAGGGACCAGCACAGGGGTCATTGGCCAGCGCCCCATGGGGTACTTGGCCACAGGGGCTATGGGCCTACCAGTGACAGGGGAGGGATCTACAGGACGCCCTGCGAAGCAGGCCCGACTTGAATCTCCAGCAGTGACCAGATCCCAATCTTTGGGAAGGAGGGTGGATCCTTCTACTTCAGTTCACCAGGGCAAGGCTTCGTTCAACCCAGGACTCAGTACCGATATTACGAAGCTTGCATGGCTGCGAACCACAGGACGTTGCTTCTTCTGCTATGCCAACTATACACCAGGACATCAGTGCCCAGTGAAAAGTGGAGAGCGGAGCGCACCACCTTTCCCTACAGGAGATATGGTATGTGCACAGAGTTCGAACTTTCCAGTGAGCAAAACATTTGGTCTTTTGCCAGTATCAGAACCTGCATTGCATGCTTTACCCAGTGGAACAGTTAGCATGTCAGTGCAGTCATCAGGGTGGAAACATGTTTCTACAAACCCAGTTGCAATTGTGGACCATACAGATGGTAATCCCATCAGGCATACAAGAACAGCAGGCACAGATGCAAGTACTGCGAGTAATCAGGATAGGGCTATACTGCCTGCAGAGTTTCAGAAAATACAAGAGCGAGTAGGCCATGCATTTACACTAGATGCGTGTTCGAACCCAGATGGAAAGAACGCACTGTGTGCATGGTACTGTAGCAGTGAGGATGATTTTCTCACCAGAAAACTTGAAGGTGAGCATGTATGGCTCAATGCCCCTTTCAACAGTATACAGAAATTCATCAAGCATTATGCAGAACAGAAGAAGCAACATCCTCAGACAGTTAGTGCATGTATAGTGGTACCTAACTGGAGACAGTTGAGAATTCCTGAATTAAAGGGGATGCAAGTGGTGGCGCAGTATAGTAAGGGACAAGTACTCTTTACGAGCCCTACACAATCAGGACAACGGCGACACTTGCCAGGAATACCATGGGGTGTCACGGTGTATTACGATCCACCAGTTCCATCAGTATATGCAGCAATGCAAAGTGAGGAGGGTAGACTTACCCTTGGGCTAAAGGGGAAAGTTTCAAAAGCCCCAGCTCGATGTTTGATTGACACAGGTGCTACAGGAATGCATTATATCAGTAAGGAATTTTGTAAGCAGATTGGATTGTCTTTTGAGGAACAGGAACCAGAAACAGTAACCATGGCGAATGGTTCTAGTGGTGAAATAGTGGGACAAGTAGTGGTTCCCATTCAAATACAGAGTTACCGAGCAAAACTCCTATGTGCAGTGATGAGCATGGCACCCGATTTTGATCTTATTCTTGGAGATGGGTGGCTCATTGAAAATAAGGCCGTGCTCGACTACACGGAACAAACTTGTTCGCTACAGCAGGGTGCCAGACGTGTGGTATTACAAACAAACGTTGCAGCACGTGTTGAGCACCGGGCTGACTCAAAGTTGTTAACCCATATTCAGGTTCGGCGCAGTGTCCGAAAGGGTTGTCCATCTTGTTTTGTGATGGTTAGAACATTAGAACGTGAGGGACCGGAACCAGATGCGGACTCCGAAATGGGCCCACCTCCGCCTCGAGAACCGGTCAGTGATAAGACCACAGAATACCAGGTCGATCCTCAGTGCCTAAAAGCATTGTTGGACGAATACTCTGATGTGTTCCCAGACAGTATTCCAGGATTACCACCAAATAGAGGAGCAGCTATCTCTATACCATTGCAGGAAGGTACCAGACCTTTGAACAGGCCAATGTTTAGATATAGTCCTGCAGAGCTAGAAGAAATGCGGGAGCAGGTTGAGTATTTACTCAAAAGAGGGCTGATAGAGCCAAGCAGCAGTCCGTTTGGGGCTCCTGTATTATTTGTCAGGAAACCCAACGGGACATTTAGAATGTGTATAGACTACAGAGCCTTAAACAAGGCAACAATCAGAAACCAATACCCAATCCCCAGGGTGGATGACCTCCTGGATCAACTTCGCAATGCTAAAGTATTTAGCGCTGTGGACTTGATGCAGGGGTACTATCAGATCAGAATACAGGAATCAGATTGTGAAAAAACAGCCTTTAAGACACCGATGGGACTCTATGAATTTAAAGTGCTCCCATTCGGTCTCACAAACGCGCCTGCAATATTTCAGCGCGTTATGAATGATATATTCAGGCCCTATATTGGGAAGTTCGTCCTTGTATATCTGGACGATATTTTAATCTTTTCCAGGAATGCAGAAGAGCATTTAACCCATATCAGGCAGGTCCTCGAGGTCCTGAGGGCACAAAAGTTTTATGCACGTTTGCATAAGTGCCACTTTAATCAGACTTCAATCAAGTACTTGGGACATATCATATCAGCAGATGGTATTCGCGTGAATCCCGAAAAGACACAGGTGGTCAATAATTGGCCAAGGCCCACGGACGTGCGGGGAGTACGCCAGTTCTTGGGATTAGCAAATTACTTTCGGAAATTCATGCAGGGTTACTCAAAGAGAGTAGCACCATTAACAGATTTAACAAAGGCAGGCTACGCTTTTGAGTGGACAGACGCTTGTGAGGAAGCATTCAAAGGTGTGAAACAGGACCTGACACACGCACCAGTATTGCGTATGCCGGTATTTGATAAACCTTTCGAGGTAGTGGCAGATGCCAGTGACACAGCAATAGGGGCTGTCCTACTACAAGACAAGCACCCTCTGGCATTTGAAAGCAGGAAGCTTAGTCAAGCAGAGCTTAATTATTCAGTAACAGAAAAAGAGCTTCTAGGTGTGGTGCATGCACTTCGGGTCTGGCGATGCTACCTAGAAGGCTCGGACATGGTGCTGGTGACAGACCATTGTCCAAACACGTATTTAGATAGCCAGCAGACGTTGGGAAGGAGGCAGGTTCGCTGGTCAGAATATCTCCAGCAGTTTCGTTACATGTGGGAATATAGGCCAGGGCGACTGAATGTAGCAGACCCGATCAGTCGTATCCCGTGCGATTCTGCCGTGACAGCCCCCAGCGGTGCAAGGGACGGGGTTCAGACTGTGCATGCCTTGGGCCGCCCATCCGCTCCCCCAGGGTCACTCACTCCTCTGACTCAACGTCTGGCTGTAGGCTGCGCCCAGGACCCCGACTGTATCAGATTGCAGAAGTCAGGTGTCCTCACGCAGCACGAGGATCTTTGGTATCGTGGGTCAAAGATCTTCGTCCCTGGTACAGGCCCTATGGGGGATTCCGTTACAGATCTTAGGGCAGAAGTGTGCAGGCAGTGCCACGATTGCCCATACTCAGGTCACTTTGGTACCACTAAGACCGAGACTCAAGTTAGCCGAACGTTTTGGTGGCCAAACATGCGTGAATATATCAGAAAGTACATACAGGCTTGCGATGTTTGCCAACGGAACAAGCATCGTGCAGAGAGACCTCAGGGTTTGCTGAGACCCCTTCCTATTCCGAATGCACGGTGGGAAAGTGTTTCAGTAGACTTCATCACTCAGTTACCCAGGACCAGAAGCGGCCACGACGCTATCTGTGTTTTTGTAGATAGGCTTACCAAGATGGTAAGAATGGCCCCCACAACATCAGACGTCGATGCGGTGGGGACCGCTAGACTATTTGTAGACCATGTGTTTAGACATCATGGTATGTGTGAGACACTGATATCAGACCGCGGAACACAGTTTACATCAAAGTTCTTCAAGGCCCTTATGGAGCAATTGGAGATCGACCAGGCGCTGAGTACAGCGTACCATCCGCAAACTGATGGTCAAACAGAGCGGATGAACAGGATTCTAGAAGATACGTTACGCCACTATGTTGGCCCACAGCAGGACCAGTGGGATTTACATCTCCCATTGGTAGAGTTTGCTATAAACAACTCAAAGCAGGGGAGCACAAAGTATACGCCCTTTTATCTAAACTACGGGCGACATCCAGTGACTCCCACAACCTTAGGCCTGCAGACTAGTCGGGAGCATCGTGAGGTACGATGCAGACTCAGGGATGAGCAGCAGACGGACCTTCAGGACAAATTGCCAGCGGTCAAGCAATTTGTAAATGAGATTGACATTGTGCTCAATGATGCAAAGCAACACCTCCAGGCGGCGCAGAACAGACAAAAACAGTATGCAGATGCGCGCAGGTCCGATGTTGCATATCAGGTTGGAGACATGGTGTTGCTCTCCAGCAAAAATATAAAACTCAGGCATCCGGGATCTAGGAAGCTACTTCCCTTGTGGTTGGGACCCTTCCGGATCATTGAACAGATCAACCCTGTGGCTTATAAGTTGGAGCTCCCCGATTCTATGTGAGCTCTCCATCCAGTATTTCATGTATCTGTATTGAGTCAATACAAATCAGGTCCAGGTCTCACTCGTCCCCCTCCTCCAGTGGAGTTGGATGGTGTGCTGGAATATGAGGTGGAACGGATTCTAGACAAAAGAATTAGTCAGTTCCGTTGCCGGCATAAGAAGATGCCACAATACCTCGTTAAATGGAAAGGCTTTGGCCATGAACACAACACATGGGAGCCTTTACAGAACCTGACGCATTGCAATGAGCTCTTACAGGCCTACGAACTGCAGCAGCAGTCGTCTGGATCCGGCCCTGCGATTGGTCGCCGACACAGAGGTGGTCAGAAAAGGTCTCGAGTGACGACTTGAGTATTCTCAGGCTGACACACAGTGTGCATTTGCGTTCAGGATGCAGACGTAGCTGCAGGGTGGACCCCTTGCACTACGGGCCGTTCGGGTTCAGGTGGTGGTCGCGGCCATGGCCGTGGCGCCCCTCGTCCGGCACCATGATGCAGGCCTCGTTTGGGGATTTGGGTTGATACACAGACAGACTGTGACCGCCAGTTCTGTGGCCCTCTGATTGGGATCCATCAGGTGTCAGCATCAGGCATCAGACTCTTGTGGATGACCGCACATTTCTTTCCAGTGGACCCCTGGTTGGGTTGTGTTGTACATGTCCTGCCTTTGTGTCGTGTGACATGTCTTCGTGTTTGTTTTGTGTACTCTCGACTCCGGGACGGAGTCTTCCCCGGCGGGGGACGCTTGTAATGCGCACCGCCTTTACAGTATATCACTTCACCAGTACTTTACCAGGAGAGTGCCTGGATTGGCAACGGCATCTCTCAACTATCCCATCCTTGGGAATATCAGGCAGGCCACAGTACTGGAGTACTTGGCACTGTAAGAGGACTATCCAGCAGTGGATGAGTCATCAGGGATCAGAGTGACCCGCCGGTCGCCAGCCGGTGTACTGCGAGAGATGGGTGCAGTACTTAATGGGTCTTGGAGTCTGGTCTGGGGTTCTTTTCCCCTCTTGGCACCACCGCGCGCTACAACATCACCATCCACGGGGTACATGCCTTTCTTTCTAAACTATGGCTTTGAGCCCGTGACCCCGTTGGACCTGATCAAGGATATAGACCAGACCGACATTGAAGGTGTCAATGTCTTTGACAGCAGGATGAAGAAGACATTCAGAGTGGCGATGCAGTCAGTGCATGAGGCTCAGCAGGGGCAACAGTGTCGGGCCGATTAGCGGCATAGAGAGTAGAGGTTTCTCAATGGGGAACAGATGCTACTTATCACAGAGCATTTGCAATTGAAGAATGCACCTGTCCGCAAACTGAAGTGACGATTCGTAGGACCATTCGCTGTGGTCCGTCAGGTGGGACCAGTGGCCTACGAGTTGAAGCTACCAGCAGGGTGGAGGATTCATAACGTCTTTCACACCAATTTGCTATGACCATTCATATCGTCCAGATTGTCTACCCCACAGGAGTCGGACAACGCCGAGATCGAGCCAGAGGCTGATGGACCCTATGATGTTGAGAAGCTGCTACGATGGAGATGGGCAGGACCCAATGGCAGGGGCACAACGAGTTTTTGGTGTTATGGATGGGGTGGAGTATAGACAATGCCTCCTAGATACTGGTAGAAAATTGTACCTATGCCAGGAAGCTCTAGAAGATGATCAAATGGGACAAGCCTGAGGAAGACGCTAGTATGGGACAGTGTGCTTTCGAGGGCAAAAGCTACCCCAAGAGGGGAGTAATGTGACATAATTACTTGGGGTTAAGCAGATATTGACATTTTTTGGAGTGGGAAATAAGAATCTTGAAAAATTGACCTTTTGGAGGTGTTATTTAGAGCTTCTTGGTTCCAATGCACTTTGAAACGCCCAATTCCATTAACAAACGGTGAAGATATGGCCTCCTGAAGTTACAGTACTTAGGGCCAAGGGGTCGGGTGTTAGATGCTTGGAATTAGAGCACAATTGGTCGATCGTGGGTGAACGGTGGATGGTGACGATGTGCTTGGACATGCACTTGACTTGTCTTGTCTTGATGTGACTGCGATGGACCCGCAATCGGGCATCGCGCATGCAATATGTGCGCGCCCATGCGTTGAATCCATGTAACTCTCTTTGGCCCACTCTCTGGCCTCCCGCAAGCCAACGAACCACCACCGCCCTGCGCCGCCACCTCTCGTAGACAGCAGGCCCCGGGGATCGATCCCCGTCGAGCGTTGGGCCCACCGTGGAACCACAGGAGCAACTACCCCATATACGCCCACCGTCCAAGGTGGAGAGGGCCGGTTGACCTCCAACAGCTAAGCTACAAGGCAGGGCGACCCCAGCGCCTCCAGAAGCCAGCAGCTGCCGGCGGGGCCACAACAATGGCGGTCTCTACTATTCCTCGCCCACAAGGAGCCCACTCCCGGCAACTGCGGTGGCCAATCAAGGTGCCCAAGGGGTGGTGGGAGTGGGCACCTATGAGGCACCTTTCTTGCGGCGCTTGTGGGCATATCGCAGGCCACCCTTTCTTGCCAGCCGTGGTGACAGCAATGGCCGATGCAAGTGGCTTGAGGTGGCGGGGAAGCACAGCCATACCTGCCACAAAAGTGGCCTTTCAGTGCCTACTCTGCACCTCCCCCAGACCGCCCCCATCTCCCATGGTTTCTCAACAACTCCCATGCATTGCCTTGATAAACATAATTGAGCCCACCAGGCATGCGGGCAACATCCCCGAGGCACAAGAGCTGCGCGGGGCAGTGCCAGGGCCTGCCTGTGTCCCCTTCCAGTCTCTAGAGTCATGGGAGTGGGGGAGCCGCCGGGCCCCCACGCCCAAGTTGTTTGCCACATTGTGAGCCGTTTGCTTTATAGGCCATTTGGATAGGCGCGATTGCACAAAAGCGCTATTGTGAGCCAACGTCAGCCATGCCTACCGTTGCTGTTGCAGCTTGCATCCCCTCCAGCCTGTCGGGCCGGCAGTTGTGGCAAACACGGGTGGCCATTCCCGCCGCCGAGGCATGACAGCTGCCATGGCGCGACGCTGCAACGCTCTCTGCTATGCCGCCGCTTCGCGCCGTGCCACTGTTTGCCATGGTTTTGAAGCCGGTCGGCCCTTGTTCCTTTGGCTCTTGGGCGTGCCTGGCGCCTTGGGTCCGTCGAAGCGCCCTTTGTTATCGGTTGACGCAACTTGCATCATGCAAGCCTCATTGCAAGTTGCCTTGTTCGCGACCGCAAGTCGCCTGACTCCCGTCGCAACACACGCTTTGCTGTGGATGCCAGCAAACCTCGCACGGCGGCCAGGGCGAGAGATGCCAATCGCCCACGATAAAAATTTTCTTTTGGCCTAAGGGCCCACGGCGGGCGTGGCGAGGCACGGCGCAGCAGGACGGCGACAAACTTGATCAGAGCAGGTTGTCGATGCGCACAGGGGCTGCCACAATGCTTTGCTGTAGTAGTGCATGCACGCATGTCTGACTTGCCAGCCAAATACTTTAAATACCGTCAGGTTAACACTTCCCAAATCTGGCACAGCCTCCCCCGATCCTACCGCTATGCCACCTTTCCTGGACCCGTCCGCCCGCCGGCGTTCCTAGGGCCCCTACCCTTTCACTACCCCATTCCCTCTTACTCCCGCGTCACCACCCGTACCTCCCTAACCTTCCCACTAGACTCCCATATTCCCTTTTTTAATTGCACCCTTTTCCCTTATGCCTTCCTTTCACCCCTAATCACACGTGGCAATAAACCTCTATCTTTTTCCCTCCTGTTGTTGTATCATCAGCACCGGTCTGTCAGACGGGCGACCAAGATTATCGTGGGCAAGGAGGTGTGGGGGCTGGGAGGCCCGGAGGAGAAGCCCAAGGCAGGGCAACCCAAGCGCTAGCTACCAGCGCCTTGGCTGCCCTGTGATAGACCGGAGGCTGAACCCTGCTTGACCATCGCCATGGCAGGCAATCGCCGCTGCCGGGCGATCCCCAAAGGAAGGCAATCGTCAGCGCCAACTGTCGCCAGCGCTTGGCGCGTTCGCTTGCCCAAAAGGAAAGCCAAAAGGTGCCGAAATGGCCAGCCTTGGCTGCACAATTGGTGCTTCTTTGTCGTTGGCTGCCGCGGCCAAAATTGGCGAATTGAGGCAACAACCTGTAACAAGGGAGTGAGAGGCGGCGATTGGGCTCCCACTCCCGACGCTTTGTGGTAGTGCTCTGGAATTTGCGCCGTGGTGCTGCGTGTTGCACGGATTCTTGTCGCTTGGTAGAATCACCGCTCGTGGCCACCGACTGTTGCCAGGCACAAGTGCCAAGGTGGCCGCCCATGGATGACCACAATTGGTGGCCGCGAGGGGTGAAAGTGGCTGGAGTAGGAGGCCACAATCGGCCTCCCATTCCCGTCGCTTTGTGGCCACGCGGTTGGCACTTTATCCTACGCCCTGTGCGCCGCGCAATCTCCAACTGACCGATCTCCAACTGGCCTTCGCGGGTATCGATTGTTGCGACCTGCTGATGCCAATCTAGGTGTCCGCAGGTTGACATAGTAGGTGCCAAGGAGGGCAGAATAGCGGTGGGAATAGGAGGCGGTGACTGGTCTCCCAGTCCCGTCGCTTTGTGGCGACGTGTTCGTCATTCTCACCCGCACTTTAGGCGCTGGGCGTTGTCCAACTGACCCTTCGAAACTGCCCCTCGCGGCCTTCGATTGTTGCCATTCGCGAGTGCCGATCTAGGCATCTGCGAGCGGCCACGATCAGTGGTCACGAGGGGTAGAAGCGGTGGGATCGTAGGGGCCGATCGGGCTCCCACTCCTGCAACTTGTGATGTTATGTTTATGGTGCTTGTGGCGCTCGCAGTCCAGCACCGGCCTCTACCCGGCACTCTTGAGACGGCTGGCCCTGGAAGTGCAAAACAGAGCGTTGTCCCTCCCACTGACCGGCTCGCCGCCGTGCTGCAGCCAATAGTGGGCATTTTTCTAGTGACCTACGAAGCCAACGACCTTGCACCACGTCACAGCGTCTAGTGCATGGTCTTTCAGTGGTGTGCAAAGAAGTCATTGTGGCCTAGCCTAAGGCCTGCATCGCTTTTTGCTTTGTCATTTTTATACATGGCCGCAAGTGTTCGCGTGCCGTTCTGGGCCATCGGCACCCATGGCTGCAGCTCCCGCACCTTGCATCACCCTGCACGTCGCCACTGGCCAAACCCCTCAGGCGGCTTGAGTTGCAGACGCGGATACCAAGATTGGCTGGATTTGGGCCGACGATGGTGGCACCTCCCGTCACTAAGGCAGAAGAGCTGCACGCCGTGCTGCACTACACTGCTGCCTGCCATTTCACTGTGTCGCACTGCACCACTCTGCCCCGTGCTTGTGACAGCCACGTTGTTCCTTGAGTTATAGCGTGCACGTGGAAAGCTTTCAGCGCGTTCAAGTGTGGTTTGTCATTGTTTGGAGCTTTCACCTTTTGACCTGGCCACGCTCACGACCTCAAGTCGCCTGGCTCCTGCCCCAACGCCCACTCTGCTGTGGACGTTGGCAAACCTCGCACGGCGCCAAGAGCAAGACACCCCAATCGCCCGCGTCGAAATTTTACCCTGGGCCGGGGAGGCCTGTGTCTGGCTTCGCGGGGTGTGGTGCGGTCCTCAAGGGCCTAACTTGAAGGCCAGCGTGGCAGTGGGCCTGTCGGTGCCTTATGCGCTGCCGCTGTGCTTTGGCCTATACTGTGGGCAGGCCTGGCTTGATTGAGGGGTGATTGTTTTAAATTCCGCCGGGTTAATTTGTGCCATCGGTTTCTTTTTTCAAAGCTTCGATTTTCCGTACCCCTCTTTTTCATAATCGCCAACTGATTTAAGACAGAGAAACTGTATTATTTTCCAGACATACAGCATTCGGAGTGGGAACACACATACCGGCATTGGCAAAAGAGCTGAAGTCAGGCGGGAGCGGGAGCGCTGTGCGCTTTCAATATGCTGCAAGACACAGAACACAATTCTCAGCCATAGAACAATGACAATGCCCAACCCATCCATCTCGAATTTTTAGAACAGACTGGGTCACCAATTTCCATCATAAAAGTCACAATAAGTTACGAAAAACAGTGTTCCACAGTATGAGCTTGGCGCAGCCAACTGTATGCCCTCCTGTGTGACCAAGAGGACAATTAAAGTCCTTCCAACAGTACCACCTGCCATAAACAGAAACATTTGCTTAACATAATATACATTTGCAAGCATATGCACAAACTGTCAGACTTCACCGCAAATAGACCCACTGCCACCAGCCGGAAATAGGCCACTACAACAAAGCACTCCAAAAGAGCCACAAGGAAATATTCACTTTATTGCAAGATGCTCCATGCAGATATTGGGGCATCCAGTAGCAACGAAACACCGACAAACTGGCCATTTCACAGTTCCCTTCATGCAAACACATTGTCGACTTGCTGGCAATCGCGAATCTGGAATACAATCATGTCATTTTCGCCGTTTTTGTGAGTTTGGCTTTGTGCTACGTATTATTTGACAGCTCACCTCAATCACTGACAATACCCAACTTTGAAGTTCGCTCACACGTGTGTAGACACTCTCCATCTTCTCATCGTCGCGTAGGCCATTGCCTCCAGAAGTGACCCCAACGATGAGGTCCAAAGCAGGTCGTCCCCATTCGTAAGAACCATGGAGCACGTCTGGGATGAGAGCAGGCCCCCCCGAGTCACCTGAAAGCAACTCAAAGACACAAATATTACATTAAACGTCACCTGTATTTCATGTATCAGACTGTGGCAAAACCGTGAATCATTGCATTTTCCCATGTTAAAACATGTTTTGGACCCAAAGGGTAACGTCTCACCACAATAGCACATCCGTAGGATTTGTCTCTCCAGCTCATGTGGGCATACCTGCTGGTGCTTTCCATCAGCGAAAAGCATAGGGTGAGAAAACACAACGGGAATATTATGTTCACTTTCCTTCCAGTACTTTATTCTGCAGTATTTGTTGAAAAGACACAAATAGATGTCAGTTGCTCATCATACATGCACGCCATTACGACTTGAATCAGTGCGCACGCCCCTCATTTCCGCAGACCCCCATTCACTGTTAATACTTCAATGCCACCATGGAATACTCCCATGTTTTTCCATGTTTTCCTCCACTTTTTAACTCATAATCACTCCGAGCCCTCAGATCATGCCATGCTTGTCACAAGCTTTTCACCAGGTATTGGATATCCCTGTTTGATCTCTTCCAGTAGGAAGTTCAACTAGGCAACTGAACAAATTGCAGCACAACAGGCACAACCCTTTGTGCTCTTCGTTCTTTGACCAGTCCTTTTGGGCCCTTTGGTGTCCCTATCGCTGTCCCTAAAGATGGCAGATGATAGCACAAAAAGAAAATTGAAACTCAACTAAGGCCACAAAATGTACAAGCTCCAACTGGCAAAGGATCACCTGGATAAGCACTGTCCCCTCCCAGGCACAGAAACAAGTCCTTCTTCCATCGGCACCCTTGGCTGCAGTTTCCTCCGGCGCTGCAATCATTACTGAGTACACGCGTCCTGCTACTCAGTCTCAGCGCGTCCGATGGTAGAAATTTGCCAGAACATGCCGCTCCCCATCCCAAAGTTACCACCATTGTATTCGGGGAGAATTGATCATGCGATTCTGGGAGCATTGGCGTTGGCACATTGTGAACAGGCTCTGGCAGACTCAAGATTGCCAAGTCATGGCCATGTTCCAGCCTGCCAACCTCGTAGAGTGGATGTACTATTGTTGAATGCGCTCTCATAACCTTTGAAGAATTCACAGCGCAAAAGCAATGCTGTCAGGACCAGACTGACGTGTTGTGGCAAAATGTTGACTCTCGCTCGATTAGCTCTGGAGGGTTTCGGCCAAGAGGGCAAATTTTTGGCAAATCTGAGCTTGGCAAAGAATTCTTCACAGGAAATGGAACTGCTGACAAGGACATCAAGGTGAAAGCAAGGTAATAAGTCATTAGTGAAATGCAAGCTCTTGGGAGAGGGCAACATAGCAAGGTCGCAAAATCTTACCTCCTTAGAAAGGGAGGGTAAGACCCTCTTAAAAGGGATAGTGGGATGATGGTGGTGATATGTGGGTGGGTGTGGGTGTGGGTGGGTGGGGTTTTGAGGGTGGTGGGTGGGGTGGGGTGGGGCACCAAAACAAGAACACAGTTGCATGCATGGGCGGCTGCAGTTATGGCTGTAAATCAAGTTCCATGGTGTTTCAACACTAATTTCGTGCATCAGTTTAGGACTTGGCCTTATGCATAATTATAGGCACCTGCATATTATTTACACTTCCTTACAAAACCTTGAATACAAATATGAAAATATAAATGTAATGATTAGCAGAGTCCATTCCATGCATGCGAAATTTCCTGCACGCCCATAACCTTGAATATTATACACTCAGTCTAACGGCAGCATTGGCGACCTGGAACTGTTATTGGCAGAGTAGGTGACTTTTAATGTTAGACATGGCCTGAAGTCAAAGCCCAGTCTCCATCCCAGTAACATCACGGGCTTTTCCAATAATCAATTGAAATGGGAGCTTCCTGCTTTGCTGGATGATTGCCGGCACTTGCAACAGGTTTGCCACTGGATACTACGCTGCTATCCAGTCCAAGAACACCTCGTCAGGTGTGAGGGGATTGCTCTCAATTAATTTGTTTATGGAGCACCGTCTCACTACAATGGCAATCTAAGCCGAGTCAGCAGCAGCTTGTGATATGTCACAACAGAGGGCCACAGATGCATCTCAAATGCAAACTAATTGCTGCCTAATGATTGCATGGCGCATCAACAAATGAAGTGATATACCACAATCCGAATCAGACCACCACTGAGCTCAGCAATGTCTGTGAGCAGTGATGCCCAATGATAGGATGCCATACCTTGGCGCCGTCCATTTCTGTGTCGTTGATTCTATGAGCGCCAATGTGCACCACTGGCTTGTATTCAGCATGGAGACAATGCGCAGCCGTCAACACTGAGCTGTGGTGAATGAGGATGCCTCCGCAAACGTGTGCGCCCATGTGGTTCCGTACACTAACCAGCCAGGGAAATCGCCCCCGTGGGGGCTCCTGTGCATCCTGTGCCTGTAAAAATCATGTGACGTTGCACATTAGAAACCACTCCAAAAGTCTCATATTAAAATGCACATGCATTATCAGAGTACCATGGTACTCCAACTTGAGAAGGCACCTCATTGTATAAGAGGTGACTGCTATTGTGAGCAGTTATCTCCTTCTAAAGCAGTCACAAGATCAAATATTGGGATACAAGATAATAAGCTAATCCCCTATCTGGGATGCCAGAAGCAGCAGTCATGATCACATAGCGGTAGGGTGTTGTGACAAGAGAACCTGGCGCACCTCCCTGTCACACAAGCTGCCATCTGATGTGGCAGTACAGGCTGTGATAGTAGTCACGTCGCTGTGGTGCTCGGCAATTACGTACAGTTCAGTAGCACCTTAAAGGTACAAAACTATTTTGTAGTTGAGAATTTGGATTGACCAGTACACTGATAACAAATACGTATTTGTGATATGGGACATGCCTAGCACACGGAAAACTTCACACTGAAAGTGCGACAATGAAGAAATGAAGGTAATGCCCACCAAATGGCCAACCAAAGCAGTGAAATACGGAAAGTTGAATGCCATCCTGGCCCTCCCTCAACGTGGAATAAATAGTTTTTGAAATTAGAATCTAATTAAACAATCAAAGCTGAAGAAATTGCATTAGAAGATTACAAAGACTTCAAAAGCAGAAAAAATGTTAATATCAGCTTTACAATGTCTCTTTGAGCCACAGCATGCACTCCGCGCCTCTATCAATTGTCATTTTGGCATGTGCGAACTCCACACACTGCTGATTGCTCAGCTGTCCTTCATTGTAACGTCTCAGGTCTGACCTGAACATAGGAAACCTATTTGGAAGAAATTATGGAGAGAATAAACGTTCAGAAATATTGCAATCATAGTGAATTGGATGGTAATGTTCCATTTGATTATACTTGACCTGTTGAATTTACTTTTGTGGATGGGGCAATCTTTTGCACTTCCCTGCGCAATTTTTCTGCCTTGTTCATGGTAATGAGCTTGAAATTTGAATCATCACAAAGTGTTTTTTTGGACAGAAGCTGTTGAAAGACAAGTAGTGGATGAGAATGCAGCATGCCTTTAGCTACATAAAAGACACTGTCCGAACCTGGAAAGGAAGTACTACCGTATTGCACTGTCTCACAATGGACTTGTGTATCTTTGGTTTCCAGACCAGCAAGTGTGTTGATTAAGCTTCCAACCAAAACAGGCCACATATACTCACTTTCAATATCTTATCAATCCATTTTCTAAAACTGGCAGTTCTTGTGAATACGGATGGCTTCTGCACAGTGTCCTCGCCAAATGATGTAATGCCAAACACGACGTCGAAGGAAGGGCTACCCGCTGAAACTTTTCCCCCTGATGCGTAATTTCCCAGCAAGGGCCCCCCACTGTCTCCTGCAATGGAATGATACCCTTCCAGTCAGCCACACAATGAATGTACCAATGAATGTCAGGTGTGGCTGTTGTTATGACAATGTTATCGTTTTTGCCATCAGCACCCACTATGGTTACAGAACCATGGGCAGGCCCATGTTGGACGATGTGGCCCTAAGGCTGACACGTTTACCGGTGTGAAGATGCTGTACATGCTATGGGCAGGTGTAAGGTGATTTGCATTACCCACACTTGATGATGTGTTAAGAGTGAAACCGCTTAAAATGCTGACATGATGGCGATATCACCAAGACCATTACAGTATCGGAGGTGCATTTATTGTACCATCAAGGCATGTAATCAAGCCAACTCCAATTGTTTGTGGGGATATCTGTACTAATTGCCACAAAGAGGGGCTCTTGTGCACTTTAGAATTGTCTTACATGCTGGGCACCCCAAATTCCAACATAAGTGTGCAAACATGCAAACTGCACATTGGCCCAAGCCAGAGTCACTCCACAAGTGTTGACTGTCACATTGACCATGGGGTTATTGGCCCACAAAGTATGCAGACACATATTACCCACCTGGTGTGTATCATCGTACTTTGATCGTTATGCATATAGCAAACATCTTGTCAGATGGACTGGCTGATCAAACGTTCTCCAGCAACTAAGAACTTGGATTTGTATCTAAACATGCTGCTGTGGCTTAAGTGTGCGAGCTGGGGTGTATCCAATCCAGCCCTCCCCAAAGATCACAAAAAGTCCATCCCACTTGTCTGGCGATGCTCATCTTGTCTTCTTTGAATCGATTAGCAATGTTTTGTTTGTGATTTTTGGCTTCAGGTGAAGTGACTTTGGCAAACCTACAATACATTGTTGTGTTGCCTACATTGCGTATGTCATCAATCAATGGCTACAAACTGCTTGAGAAACAATGTACAAGCACAATGAAATGTACCCTTGAACACATCTTGGCGGCTGCTGAAGTGGTATGCACACAGCATCGTGTCTCTAATAATGCCATCCCAGTTGTCTTCAGTGGTCTCATTGCAGATAGCATTGAGCCTGATTCCTGTTGATGCTGCTTGGTAGAGTTTGTGGTCATTTCTGCTCTTTTGAGGCCACCACCCAGGTGCCACAATCTCAGCCACTTGTGGATCCTCATTTGCCACTGGTAGGAGAGCTGGAATATGCTTAGAGCGCTGTTTCAGTGCCAACAGGGCTATGTCATTCCCACTGGCAACATCGCCAGTCCACCCTTCATGGATGATGGTGCTCCGAGGGAGGAAAGTCTACAGCACACCACATGAACCACTTTGTCAATATTCAGAATGCGGCAGCTTGCTTCAAACAGAACGTGGCAATGGTTAAAAATTTTGTGTCCTTCTGTACTCATAAGTCTTTTCTGGAACCACAGCTGCCACCTCTGACTCACCATATCACTAATGCTTTCAGAAATGGATATAGCTTGTTAATGCTCCATTCACTCAACATAAATAAACAGGCTGGCAGGTTTGCATTTCACTGTTCAATGGTAGAAAATGCAGCAGACTTGTGCACTGCCACCAGGGGTTCAGTGCACATGGCCAAAAGGTCGCATAAACTCCACGAACATCCTCACCTCCACAATGCCGTTTTCATTTTCCACGTCATCCAGTTTGCAAGCTCCTATGACAATACTTGGCGGCCTCCCCCAAAGCAAACCATTGCCCGAATCAACACAATGAGCGGCTGTCAGAACCCACTCAGGATGGATAAGGACGCCACTGCATATGTGGATGCCGGCTGCATCACGTAAAGATGCCATGTAGGGATAGCGCCCACAGGGTGCAGTTCCATTCTGAGCAGCCACATGGAAGTGTTGATAAGAATAAATGGAAAGTCGGCTCCTGGCAGGATCTAGAATGCAGAGTTTGTTCTACACGGCACTATTCCTTGTTTGGCTGACTAGCCCAAATATGTGCATCCCTGGCTCAATGTGCCCACCCTGCAGGCCATGTGCAGCAGTGCAGTGCAATCACTGTCAGACATGGGATGATCGTGGAACACTTGGCAAAGGGGATGCCACAACCTGTGCCAATGGATACTGCAGTTGGAATACTTACTGCTGGATGCACATTCTTAAGGGGATTCCGAATTTGGCAAGTCTGAACTGTTCAGTCTGTGAACTTTTGACAATCTTTGAGTGTCCTTCTCACTCGACCCCAACATAGCCTGCATCTTCACAGCAGCCAGCCAAGCTTACACTGATATTCTGACAAACAAACTGCACCATTTATCTATGCTGAGCTTCAAATCGAGGCTGTGCAAATTCCAGCAGGATGTGCAGAGAAGCACAATTGCTCAAGCAGTTTTTCTTTACTCCACAAAAGCTAACATCAAGGTAACATCAGGTGCCATTACAACCATTCATTGGAGCCGTCATTACCAAAACATCAACTGTCACAGCACCACCGTAGTGTCCGTGCCATTGCCGTTATCGTGTAATACCGGCATTAATGTCTCTGCTGCTCAATGAGAGGTAATTGGATTCAGAATACCTCAATCGCCCCTTACACACACACACACACACACACACGCACGCACGCACGCACGTGTGCGTGCGCGCGCGCCTTACGTCTTACTTCAACTTTTATGGGGCCGGCCGCTTGCTGCATTTGCCTCGGTTTTCTCTCGTCCCGCACTCCTCCAGCTGAAAATCAAATAAGGCCAATCAACTCACAAGCCACAGTCAGCGCCCAACGATCTTTTAAAAAAACAGGGCGAAGACGTCGATTCGGGGTGAAGTGTCTTTCCGGCATCATCTAATAGCGGCGCCTCCGCCAACGAGGGAAGCGGGAGCCTTTGGGGCCACTTGCCGCCAGAAGGGCCTGGCATCAACCGCGTATGCCGCCACAAAACTCCCCAAAAGGAAGACAAGGACTGCTGCAAGAGATTGGCTGTGGATGCTGCAATGCAGCAGTGTAATACCCAGGTCTGCAGGTAACGCAGCGCTCGCACAAAGGGGAAGCGGTCGTGCAGGTCCAATTGTGCCTTGGGGCAGCATTTTCATTCACATCACCTTTGCTGCCAGGGAGCAGAAGGCAGCCCAGGAAAAGGAAAGTCAGGAGGACCCGCCGGGCAGCGCTGCGGCATCTGGCCATAGCCGATGTGCAGTGTGCTGCACAGAGGTGTTCACTCGACGGCAGGTGAAGGGTATGCACCCGCTTTCGGGCAAAGGGGCAAAAAGGCGATAAAGAGTCTGCACCACCTTCGCAGCGCTGTCGCCGCACACAGCACCGGGTGCCGGCCATTTCGTCTAAAGACAACTCATCTAACGGACAAGTGGTCTAAGGACATTACATCTAATGGACAACTTGTCTAAAATTCCGTTGACCTGAATTGACTTGCTCATATCCGCATCGCACCTAGAGCCGGTGGCCTGAGGGCACTCACCTGTTCAGCACATTCCCCCCAAACTAACTCACTCACAACCGCATTCCAGCTTAAGCCAGTGACCCGAGGGCCCACACCCATTCAGCGCATTCCCCTAAACCCAAAAACCAACTCACTCGAATCCGCATTCCAGCTCAAGATGGTGACCCGAGGTCCTTCACCCGTTCAGTGCATTCCCCTAAACTCAAAAAACAACTCACATCCGCATTCTAGCTAAAGCTGGTGCACCGAAAAGGTATGTTATATGTTTTTGTGGTGATAAAACAAAAACGATTGTTTACGCATTGCGGTTCAGCTCTTTGTCTGCGAATCAATTCCCATTTTGGACTGAGGTAGCATTGGCCTGCCTCTCCCGTCGAGCCACCTTCTTGCCTCGGAGGACCCGCTTGCTCCCTTGTTGCCAATCGGCGCTGCCATTTGGTTGCCTCTCCCCTCGATCCACCTTCGCGTTTTGGAGAATCTCTATGCTCCATATCTGCCAGTCGACTCTCCCTTTTGCCGCCCGCTCCCATTGATCTATTTCTGCACCTTGGAGGATTTGCTGGCTCTATCACTGCCAATCAATTTTGACATCCAACCACCTCTCCCGTTGATCCACATCTGTGCCCTATAGAATTTCCGCTTTCCATAACTGCCAATCAACACCCCGCACTGCACCAAACTGTGTCACACCCGCCAGACATGTGCTTGGACTGGCACTCACTCTCCCGTGCTATCCTGCCCCCTGTGCACGTGTCAAGAATGTGCCCAGGAACCAATTCGGAATGCAACCCACCACAAACGGAATGAAATGTAATTGTAGATTAAATTCACTTGATGGGCATTGCTTAGACGAGTTGACTCAACCCATCTAATGCAAACACATAGTCAACGTTGCAATTGACTTCACCATAGGGCACTTGAACACACGCAACGACTTTGAAAATAAGTGGTATCCATAACAAAGAAGTTTGTGTCATTGGCACACAACCAACCTCTGGCCGCGTTTAGGGTGGATCACTCATTAGACGAGTTGTCCTTAGACCAAATGTCCTTAAACCACTTGTTTGTTAGAAGGCAAGTTGTCATTAGATGAATGGCCTGGACACCCACAGGACCAAGCCCCACATTGCCCCAGCCGCCACGTGGCGTGCACGCCATGGCGTGCACGCCATGGCGTGCACGCCATATCACGACATCCTCTGTTGGGTGTGTCTATATTTTGATGTAGCTGAGACACTATTTATGCATCATTCTGGGGGCGCAAATACATTTTGAATTCGTTGAGTGTGGTGCACTGACCACAAGGTCTGAGATAGTTGCAATCATCACTTTCTGTGTTTGATAGGAACCATAAGACACCAGAGAAAAGATAATATGTTTATGCAATATTGACCTATTAACAATTTGGCTCCCATCTTCTTGCTACACAGCAGTTGTGATGGGTTTTCCTAAGCATGGCCATATTCTACGGTCAAAAACTATGGAGAAATGCCTTGGCCGTCTTAGCTAGCGTATGCAACAGGCTTCCTTTGGCAATTAACTCGTTGGTGCAGTTTGGGAGGCTTTGAATTGCAGAACAGACGGGCGGCATCTGAGTCAAGGGTGGGTCAGGCTCCACCATTCTACAAGGTGGTCGGAGGGGCCTCAGGGGCCCAGGCGCAAGCTTATCAAATGGTCATGATAGTGCAAGTGATGGGGTGGTTCGATTCCATTCTGGGCGCCCCCCGACG
>CAJHUC010000798.1:0-50880 GCA_905146915.1 Ostreobium quekettii | reverse complement strand
CCACGCGTGGGGGGGTAGCTGCGTGGGAACTATGTGTGCTTGCATCGGCAGCGCTGGTGGCCCGACGGGCGGGGTTTGCGTCCAAGGCCGACGGCACGCGTGGGGCGGCCCCCGCCTGCAGATGCTTGGAGAATATTCCCTGCGTGGGATCGCGTGGGAGCGCCTGCGCTCTCGTGGGAGGGAATTGCGGCAGGCGCTGTGCGATGCATTTCAGGGACCGCTTCAAAGGGGGCTGGTTGCTCCGCCGCTGCTCTGCATGCGCGCCGTCCCACAGCTGCCCGTGTGCCTGTGTGTTTCCATTGGCTTCCCTGGAGTTGTTCTTGTGCACGGCTTGAACCCTCCGAGGTTAACGGTTCCTCATCAACGTGGGCCCACCATACCCCTGCAATCCCGACCGCTCACGACCACGCAGTCTGTACTCCAACGCTCAGCTGCGGCACACAGGTTTACAGATCTGTTCTTACAACAACGCGGCCCAAGCTCTCTATACCCCACATGGTCACACGCCCACTGGGGCGAAAGTGTCAAGCCCTGGAACAAGCATCGCTTTGCAGCCCGCTCTCCCCCATCCTCTCTTGTCTCTTGCAGTGCCCAGCCAGCCAACTGTGGCGAAGTCCTGCTGCTCTGTCGTGCGTGCTGGTCTCAGCCCAGCCATCTTGAAGCAATCTTAAAACTGGCTATGGCAGTTGGGCAGCGCCTGTCAACAAGCACAACAATGCAATAAGGGGCGGGGACTGCAGGGCGATCGAGGCAATCTTCGCCGGCCAGCGGTCATAACAACCTCCCAGGGGGTTGTTGAGGCCGTTGGCCGGCGAAGATCGTGGGGATTGCGCGAGTCGCACGGCGGGAGGAGAGGGGCCTGCAAGTGTGAGATCTTGACCCACACTTGCAGGCCCGCCGTTCCAGGCGGGGGAGCGCGATCGCGGAGGCGATCTTTGTGGCCAGAAAGGTGCAACAGGCTGCTAGAAGCCTGCTGCACCCTTCTGGCCGCGAAGGTCGTGTCGATCATCGCCCCGCCGGTTCGAATTCCGGCGGGGGGCGGATGGAGGGTCCAGGCACCGGCACCTGCACCCCTCACATTGGACGCGCGGGCCGGCGAGGATCTCGGCGATCCTCACGGGCCCAGCGGCGCGGCGGGCTCCCGGAGCAGCTCTTTGTGGGGCTATGCTCGCGAGGATCGCCGGGATCCTCGCGTTCAGCCGTTTGCACCCCACCACCCCCAAGCCCCAACCTAACCATCCCCTTTCTAACCATCCCTTTCTGTGCACCCGGCCCCCTTCCCCACCAGCCAGGAAGCGATCGCGCGCAGTGAGCGAGGCGCGAGAGAGGCAGCAATACAGAATCCACGGAATCCAAACAACGAATTTCCAACAACGAGGGCGGAAACACACAGCATGGCCATAGCAGGCCTGAAGCCAGACACCCAGGCAACCACCCAGGAATCCACACGAGCGCTTGCGCCTATCTCGCAGGACGGCGCCGCAGCTCTTGGGCCACGAAGTGGGGTTGAATCCTTGTGGGCACATTGCAAACTGCCTTCGTTCCCCCTTGCTTGCAGAAATCCTCCAGCAACCCAGCACCCCAGGTGCAGACAAAAAAAACATGGGACCTCACCTCCGATCCTGCTCCCACTGCTGTGCTGTGACCCGCTGCGTCCTCCTCCTCAGCAGCCGCGCTGCGCCATCTTTGCGCTCCGTCACGTGTGCCCAAGTCTCCGCGGCAGTCCATCACCCTCTACGCAAGCGTGTGCCGAGCACGTATGTTGAGGACCCTGCAAGGTACACTCACAGCGGCGCATGCGTGCTCCCGTCGCCGTGCCACCCAGCCGCTGGACCCGTTCATGGCTGGGGCCCGGATCCTGCAGCCGCACCACACAACCAGCCACATTGCGATGAGCTTAAGCCCGCCAGCCGCGGCAGTCCATCACCCTCTACGTAAGCGTGTGCCGAGCACGCATGCTGAGGACCCTGCAAGGTACGCTCACACCCGCGCATACGTGCTCCCGACGCCGTGCCGCCCAGCCGCTGGACCCGTTCATGGCTAGGGCCCGGATCCTGCAGCTGCACCACAAAACCAGCCAGATTGCGATGAGCTTGAGCCCGCCAGCCACGTGTGGCTGGCGATGTACATTGAGTCATCCGTGATCTCCAGTGCACAGCAGTACTGGCGGAAGCACAGACTCACCCTAACAGCCGACATCGCAACACCCAGCGACTGCACTTGGGCGACGCACCTTGGGGCCTGTGCCTTGGCCTCCGGTACCCCTTGGGACGTGAACGCCATGCTGCCGGGTGGGTCCAGTGCAGCTGTGGACGTGGTCGTGGACGTCGAGCGAACCACGGGGACTCGTGGCGATCGGAAAGTGAGGCGTAGGAAGCGGCGAAGCACTGATCATAAAGCCCTGAGGGGGGCAATGCACACCATCGACAAGTTGTACAGGGCAAACTGTGACGCAGTCAAGGAGTCGGAGCCGTTGAAAGCCCAGATCGCTGAGCTAAAGCCAGGTCCCGCTGCCCAGCTCCGGAGTTGGGCGTTGGTGTGGCCACCTTGGTGGCCATTAACAAAGTCTTGAGAGCAGAGCTGGAGACGGCGAGGAGCAAGTATAAGCGATACAGAAGAAAATGGCGTTCGCCTGGCTGTGGCCCTGCAGCTTCTTAGCCCTCTCTGCCTCCAGCTGCGCCTCAAGGCCTCTGGACTTTTCTTCCAGCGCCTGCTTCTGCTCGCCCAGCTCCCTGACACGCAACTGACAAGCACACACACGCACTTCGCATCACTATTATGGCAATCACAACGATTCCTCACTAGCAAATCACCAGCAAAACCTCATCATTCAACATATTTTCATGACGCAGATGACTGCGTCATTATTGGCTGTGGATTCGCACCAACACAACCTGCTGGCTGCAAGGGTGTGCTCTGCATGTTCACAGCAAATGCATTCAGAGGAATGCGACTCTCATCGTTAGCTGCATGACCACCTGAGACATTACTTGATGATATTGATGGTTTCATTTTTAACTTTCATGCAGCAGCAGGGTCCACTTTCCACAGTGTGCCCCACGTGCCTGCTAACCCCACAATCCATCTGTCAGCTCGGCCTGGCAACACAAGAATCACACCCAGAGATCTGGACTGTCTTCCACCACTGTCCATGTGTGAAGCTGTACTTTGGCGGCTATCACACTCCGGGACAAGGACTTTGACAGCTGCATTCTACCGATAGGGGAAAGTAAATGCACTCAAGTCAGCCAGCCGGCCACGCCAGCAGCCCCTGAGCACGGGCACAGACAAGGCCTGAAAGCGAAAATGGAGGCAGTGCCAAAACTCCAGCACCCTACATTGGCGCCCTTGAGCTCGCCATTAAGTTGCTCCACGTGGGTATGCAGATCTGCATATGCTTTCGCTCCAGAGTCCTTGGCCCTATCCAAATCTTTGGACAGTGCTGGCAATTTGTATTGTGCTTCTGCGAGCGCTGCTATCAATCCTGCCATATCACCATCCTTCCCCTTTATGAGCTGACCAGGAACTTCCTGCCGTCAACAGTGTGCAAAGTCAGTCATGCAGGAGATGCTTTTACTGTCGCGATGAATGTGAGCAACCGCGATGAAAATTCGCAGCCACCATCGTCCCCTTTTCCAGGATATCAGCTGCCATTTTCAGCAGCGCAAGCTCACCTCAACAGTGCTGAGGGCTGCTTTGTTTGACCTCGCAAGGTCTTTGTACCGATCCTTGTCGACTTTCAGTCGTGCCACCTCAGCTCGCCCATTTTCCACTTCTTTGTGCAGTTGCAGGGAGAGGCCTGCAGCAGCAGGGCTTGTCACCTGACAGAGTCCCATACGCTACTCACTGAGTGGTACTCAAGCAGCAGCAAAGCACACACACCACATCACCTTTTCCGCAATTTGGCAAAGTCATGAGCACGCACTTCATTCGCTTCATATCCACAACTGAGCTCTGCACTGGTGTTATCCCTCCACTGCAGCAGGACCACAATGTGTAAACACGAGTGCGAAACTTCTAGGACTAGCAAAATCTCCATATCACTGTGTACTGGTTCACTTGCACCTTGCTAGTTGTGTGGCAGCATGCCATCAGTGCAAACATTTCTTGTGTGGTTCACAGCCGCACCTGTGGTGCCTGTGCCTCTGTGCAGCTCATCGATTTGGCCCTCTTGTCATCGACAGCCTTTCTCAATTTCAAGTTTCCCGTCTTCAGTTCAATAGCCTGCAGGTCTGCCTGCTCAGGACAGGACCGAAGTCGATCGCAGCTGGCCTGTGTGACACACCACCATAGAGCCTATCAATTTTGCCAAGAACTTGCCATTCATGCCAAAAACATCATCAAACACTGCATTGTTGTTAGTTTCCTTTCCAGAAGTTATCAAACCATTACCGTTAGCTGGCAAAACACATTTGTCAGAACAACACTTTGTTCGCAAGTTCTGAAAACGCAGTTCTCATGACACCAACCTGCTGGGTCTGTGCACAAGCAAACATCTTTGCAGCTTCCTTCATGTCAGCTTGAAGTTGAGTGACCAGCGCCAGAACATCGCCATCTGGGCTCTTGCTGGCTTCTGGAGCCGCTGGCTGACCAGCAGAGACTCTCCGCCAGCTCAGTTCAGCGTCCCTTTCCTTCAGCGGGTGCTCCGCCAAGCTCAAGCGCTCCTCAGCTGCCCGTCGGGCCAAAGACTCCCTTTCCAGACAATGCTGCAGGTCCTGATGAGTGGTCGCTCCCATTGACTGCATGTGTTCGAGTCACCTGCTCAAGCACAGCATCACATAAGGAGAAAAACAGCCAGATGGCTACATTCTTTTGGAGGCTGAAGAGTACATGATGGATGGATGGCCTCCACAGATACGTCCCACCATTACCACCAATTAACTGCTGCCTTCATCCGTCACTTCAGGAGAAAAACAGCCAGATGACTTCATTCTTTTGGAGGATGAAGAGCACACGATGGAAAAGATGGCCTTCCACAGATATGTCCCGTAACTGCTGCCTTCATCCTTCAAGCTAAGCAAGGGAATCGACAAATGTAATACCGTGTGATCTCTCACAGTCAGCAAATACAGCAGCAAGGTGCCCATTGCTGTCCATGCCAAGTTGCAATGTGTCTCGAACTGTGCTGTAGCAAATAAGCTTGAAAGTGGAGAGATGCTGCCGTGGCCTTTTCATGTGGTGCTTGTTTCAGCCACTCTTCCAACTAGCTGTTGACCCACACAAATTCCAACATAAACTTACATGTTTATTTCATACATGCGATATGTTATCTGAATTTAAATAAACCATGTCAATCAACAGCCAACTGTTGAAATGTTGCATCAGTAATGACAAGTTTCAATGCCTCTACAGTGTCTTTCCATGATTGTGAGCAAACTGATCAAGAGAACTACAGGTGCCGAGGAGCAGGACAGCCCAGCAACTGCAAAACTGGTTTATCTCCCTCATACTGTTGGTTCAGCTGTCCAAGCACTTGATGACAACACCACAATCAACCATGTTGATTGTGCTCACGTTCGTAAGCAGTCAACATGCGCTGTTCCCAATAGGCCAGAGTGCCAGCCATATTCTGCCACTTGCAGTGTTGCCAGTGAGAAGGTTTGCTTGAGTGCGGGGCAGCCAACAAGTCATCGTGCACTTGAAAGGAAGGGCAGCCATACTATATAGAATTTATAAAGGGAAGTCTGGCTTTTCATGACATCAGAGTAGTCATGGGTGAGAAGGGAACAGTGGCACTATCAGATCAGTGGCTCAGGAGCATTTGACACTCCTCAGGCAATGAGCACTTTCCTACTGCACGCAGTTTCCAGCTATGGTGTAAGCTGTGTACACCAGAAGCAAGCTTCAGCAATCGAACTGATACCAATAGGTCCAGACCTGCACAAAAAGTATTTTCCATCTCCCTGTGATGCATCCAGACTACGAACACCTGGAAGATATGTCTGAAATATAGAAAGGCAGTCCCAACATTGTTTAACAGCAGAAAGGTAGTATTTCATCCTGTCTTGAGCAAACAACCAGAACCATCCAAGTAGATTCCTGCGGATGTACATGAGGCACTAGCAACGAACCTGGGGCCTGGACACAGCCGCTGCAGAAGCTCTCTTCCTGTGCTCAACAAGCAGCATCTGCTGCTCCTGAAGCTCGTTCTGCAGCTTGTCCCTCTCGCACTCCAGGCTGCGTATCTTGTCCCATTTCTCGGTGCTTGCCCTTGCCTAATAAGAACCAGACCAGATTAAGAAGCAAAGCATGGCAACAGCACACATGGGCTGCCTGATGGGTCTCTTCAGCAATACATCACCAGGCTTGTTGCTCGCCACAAACATCAAAATGTTCCAGCTTCAGTACAATGCAGAGATCCCTTCTGGGGCCACCTTGCCCCCTCACCCCAAACCTGCCCCCGGCCACACACCCTCAGCACAGAACACGAACATCTACCTGCGCATGTTCCCCTTTCTTGTGCACCATGGAGCAAACGGATTCCAGTTCTTTCACCCTGTCGTTGCTGACCACCAATCTGGCCCTGAGCACCCTGTTCTCTGCTTCCAGCTCTTCACAGCGGCTTGCTCGAGACTTGGCCTGTGCTGCCTGGCACATCACACCGTTGCATTAAAACTGCACCAAACTGGACCTATTGGAGACCCAGTCAGCTTCTGGTAAATCATGCTTCCTGCAGCTATGGCCGTGCCAAGCAACACAGGGCCCCCGGATCTGTACAGAAACTCACGCAGACTTTTTACCCCCACAATGCAAAAAAATGCCTCTATGTACAGCACAACATATCGTTGTTCTGCACCAAAGGATGGCAACAAACTACAGACGACTTCAACAGTGATAACGACAATAATGAACATGTGCTGGTGGTGCCTACAATCCTCAGCGCAAGGAATTCTCAGGGATGCGAAGGTGCAGATGTCCACAGAAAAACTCTTCCTGCTTCAAGTCCACAACACATGCACAAGCTGGTCGGGATAAGAGAGTGAAGGAATGCCATCAAAGCAGCAAATCCTCACTATCCCGTGGGCATCTGCATGTGCAGCCCAATGTCTTATCTGGGTACTGGGGTGAGACAGAGGTATATCAAGGCGATATGCCATAATGATAGCACTGGCCAGCACCATTCCGGAACTCCGTATCTGTTCACTGCACTTTTGAGTTTTACGTCCCTACTAAACACAACAGAGACAAGAAGGGAGTTCGATAAAGGTTTGGATGCAACGGCCCAGAGTTGCAAAAGCGCCGCGCTGGAGCCATCGCCCGGCTTCTGGCCCTGCGTTGCCTTGGTCACCTGCGCCGAGAGCTTGCGGTCGCCCTGCCCCTTGGGTCTGGAGTCCCCCGACCTCGCTGAGCCCGTGGATTTCAGGTCGCCCATAGAAAAGCCCTTCGACACACGCGGGCCTGGGTGCGGCGCCCAGCGTGGGCCCTGCCCCGACTCCACAGTTGGTCTCTGACAGGCTGCCCATCGACCACATAAGGCATGACCCCCCGCAGTCGCCGGTGGACAGCGTCTGGCTGTCGTAGGCGCTGTGCGTCTGCGCCTTGAACACGGATACCGGTGTGGCTCTCGAACACCGACGCCAGGGGGGCTCTCCCTGGTGACCTCACTGCGGGAGATCTCACATGACAGCACCTCCACATCGGGGTGCAGGTCCACGCCGCCGCGCGGCCCAGCTCGATGGGATCTTTGAAAGAGAACCATGCGTGTGGCTGCTAGCGGAGCGGGGTCCGCGTAGAAGGTGTCAGGTCCAGGGTATACATGTTGAATGCGTCCGCCGACACCTCCTGCATCATCACACCCGCCACTCCGCCCTCAGGACATTCCAGCAGCCAATCCCGGCGGCTTGCGTCCCGGCGATCGCCCGACCCTGCTAAGACACCCAGTCGCCCCTTGCCTGTCACACAATCCGCCCCAGCCCTCTCGCAATTGCTGAAACCTACCTTCGCCCTCTATGACGCGGATCCCTTAACAGCACTCCGCCCTCAGGGCATTCCAGCAGCCAATCCCGGCGGCTTGCGTCCCAGCGATCGCCCGACCCTGCTACGACACCCAGTCGCCCCTTGCCCTTCACACAATCCGCCCCAGCCCTCTCGCAATTGATGAAACCTACCTTCGCCCTCTATGACGCGGATCCCTTAACAACAGCGCCGCGTCCCGCCAGGCAGCAGCAAAGTCGCCACTGCAGACCATGCCGCTCTCCTTGCGCGCCCCCATCTCCGATTTGGAGCGAAGGGCAGCCGGGGAGCCTGGTTGGGGTGGCGGCACGCGTCGGGGTGCCGATGGCGGCCGACGGGCGCCGGTGGGTGCCGATGCATGCCGATGCATGAAATAAGGGACGGTGAATGCGCAGGCAGGCACGGCTGCACAAGGGACATGGCGAATGAGAGCCCACAAATGCCCACGCGGGATCCCGGCTGCATGGGCGGCGTGGGGGGAGCCCGATGAGCCCCGACATGGGCGCACGTCGGGCGTTGGACACGCCGGCAGCGGCGGGGCGCGTGGGAGGCACGCGACGGGTAGCCACGCTGACCGACGTGGCAATCCCGATGCGCAGGCCACAGGCCGACACGGCGGGCGGCCGCCGAGGCGGGCCACGTTGGTCCCCGTCCAGGGGCCGGCGCCTGCCCATGGCATTTGCGAATGCCGACGCCAGCCGACGTCATGGGGCGGATGCCCACGCAACTCAACGCGGCCGACGTGGGCAGTCCGACGATTCTGTAACACGAGTGCCTCCTACTCCCGTATCCTACTACCTAGAGTGGTTACGATGGGTTGAGGAATAGTTATCTTGGGCAGGGCGTCCCCCACACCAAGGGCCGTTAGTAAGGCATCCCCTACATCAGGCCGCTGCGCATAACACCATATCAACACATTGCCTGGTGAATGTGGAATATGCTAGAAAGTTAACTTCCATATGCATTTCAAAAAGTGGGGGTCCAATTTCTGGATTATGATGGTGGCAATTCGGCAGATCATATCACATATTGAGTGTGTTGCACACATTGTGCGGTGTGGAGTGCGTAAGCTTCTATGCAATAGATTGTTGCTACTACCATGCTTTCCATTGGGAAGTTTCCAACTTCCAAACTTTTCATTACATGTTTTGCTCAATGTCCAATTGAAGGGAGCTAGGCACCGCTAAATCCCCTCCATCTTTTGGTACTACCAACATAATGCATCGTCGTCCTAATCTGCACATTGCAATGCACGCCATGTTTCCAACGTGCAATGACATTGTCGACATCCAAGGTCTCCCCAACACCAAGCCGTCCATCTTGCAAACTCCCCTCAGATACTGACTATCGAGTTGACTGAACACTTCCAAGCTTGCACACGGTCGCTCCCAGACACAGGAAGCAAGGCCGTAACTAGATGCATTATAGAATGAGCGTGATATTCTAAACACCAGTCACTGCAATAATATTCTCTACCTAACTCTATTGTCCCCATGTGCATTCACCATAACGCCATATTCACACATTCGCTCCCCACCATAAATGCCATATATCACATATAATATTTCAATCGTTCCCTCGCCCTCACATGCTTCTCTGCGCCAAACACACACACACACACACTGGAAACTTAACCCTTTCAAATTGCTTCCCGATACGGCCGCAACATGTCAGTGTGCCTAACCCACACTTTCCCCTCTGGTCCCCGCACTTCCCAAACTGCATTTGTTATCAGGCGAACCAACTTCGACCAACCCGGACCCTTTAACCATGGCTCGAGCTTGTCCTTGAGCGTTTTGACTTTTGTGTTCTAGAGCCACACCTAATCTCCAGTTCTAAATATCTGATGGATACGCCAACCTCTCGTCCTATAGTTTGCCTTTGTGTGTTGCTGATGTGTATACTCCTGTAACCGTCCCCACACATATGGCGAACTGTTCCCCAGTTGGTTCGGCGATCCAAACACAAAAGAACTAGGAGTCTTCTTGCTCTCCTCTGGTGAAGAGACAGGTGTGCTGTTGTAGATCTCCACCGCCTGCTTGACCGTCTTGGCGAAGTACTTGGGTTCCTCTGCCCACATGCGCCTCAAACGGTTCAAAAGTGTCTGATTGAACCATTCGACAAACCCAATGGATGCATGATGGTAAGGAGGGGAGTATTCTTCTATTACTCCCTCCCGTGCGCACCACCTTTGCAACTTTTTGGACTATGTGGCCTTGCAAACGTTAGAACACAAGACCGAAGGGATCCCTTGTGTTTTTGTCCACTTCTTCAACCCTCGCACAATGTCTGCCCTTCCCACCCCTGTTACTGCCCATGCTCCTGCCCGTCTAGTCAACATATCCACAATGACAAGGACAAACCGTTTTTTCCCACTTTTCTCTCGGGAAAAGGTCCCGTGAAATCCAGGCCAACAACTTGGCCAGGTTTCTCCAGCACATGCCAATTGCCAAATGGGTTATACGGTTGTGGTCGATGGAACAACTGACACACTCTGCAAGACCACACTCTATCTGTCACCCACTACCATGTTGGACGCAGGCCCATCTAGCGAAAACGAAAATACGTCTTCCTCACCCCAAAATGCCCTTCATGGGCCTACTTCCATTGTGCCTGAGTAATGACCAATGAGCGATGACCTGCCACTACGCAAAGACGAGACAATCCTGAAATCCAAGCCCCCTGTCTAGACAAAAAATCTGCCAAATAATAAATGGTCCCAGACAAAATGAAATCTGTGGAGAATACTAGGAAAGGTGATCGAGACATTGCTTAAGAAAATCGCTCAAGTGTGTGGGTTTGTTGGAGCTCACAGCAGCCTAGTTATCCATAATAGCATGGACTGGTACACCAAAAATCCATGGTCGAAAAGTTTGAAGGGCCCTGCAAAGGGCCTCCAACTCCAAGACATTGCCCATATGGTGCTAAAAAGCGGTTGACCACAAGCCATGGGCACAACAAACAATCCGACGCCCGGCGAGTAGCACTGCCCCTCAACCAAGCTTGCTCACATCAGTGATCATTGTGAAGGACCCAGATGATGATGCTGAAGGAACTACACATTGAACAAAATGGTGGCACAACAAGGGAAGAAACCGACACCACCGGTCCAATGAAGGATGTGCTTGGACCTTGCGTAAAGAAACCAACACCTGGTGGCCTTGCCAAATGAACCGAGCAGAGTGGTTTAGCCACCCACAAATTTGGCGCCAGCCTGACTGTGTGGTGGGCATAGGAGCTTGCTCAAACTGGGTTAGGATTGTGTCAGTGGGCTCCAGACCAGTAGTAGTAAGCGTCACCCCCAAATACTCAAAACGATCATGGCAAAATTGACATTTATCCCAATTCACCCGCCATCCATATTTTTCCAGTTCCTCCAATAAAATAGTCAGATCGTGCTGATGTTGGGCCTCCAATTGTGATAAGAGAAGAATATCATCCATATAAAAAAGGATCTGAGAATGAATTCGGCGAGACACTTGACGAACTATTGGCCACAAAGCGTGCAAAAACTCATGAGAACTATTGGAATACCCAAAAGGCAACCGCATGTACTCAAAGAATCTACCCGCCACCACTAAGCCCACAGCATGCCATAGACATGGTGCAAGCCGGACCTGTACATAAACATTAGATAAGTCAAGCGCCAAACCAATATGAAACGGGCGCAAGGCGGCCAAAGACATTTCACAGTGAACTCGAAGAAATGGTTGGTGCTGAACACAAGAATAGAACTTTCAAAAATCTAGCACAAGACGAGTAGAACCATTCTTCTTGGGCACCCCAATGGCCGGAATGACATAAGGTTCATGGTTCGCCTCACGGATAGCCCCCAATTTCACTACTATAATATATTAAACCCTTCCGCATCGGTCCCTCCCGACCGTTACGTTTTTGCTCCGCATTTTCGTCCCGGACCATTATGTTATTTTCTTTTTTGCTCTGCATTGTGTCACGTGGGTTCCGAGGGGCCTCTAGAGGCTGTATCCCAAGTTTCAGTTGCAACGGACCAGTCCCAAGCCTCGTACGTGCGTGCGCCGTGCGACACCAACCACCCAACTCTAGGGATCGATCGCGCCCCGCGTGAAGCTGGTCCGCGAAACCGGGTCCCTTGCCGCGGACTCGTGCCTGCTGAATACCCCCCCGCCGCCTCATCCGCCCAGCTCACCCCGCTCCCCGTGCTCTTGGCCCTGGGTGGCTCCCAAGGCAGCCATCCCGGGCGCCGCGGCCTCCCCCAGCCGTTGGTCAAAGCGCATGCGCCCGCCTACCGCCCCCACTCCCCGCCGGTGCCATTTCATGTTGGCACCTTCGGCATGGGTGCCCGCGCTCCCCTGCGGTCGCTTTCCAATATTCTAGGCCCAAGCCTCCTTGATGGCAAGCGGCGGGCGCCTGCTTGCCTGCCGGTCGATCGCCCACGCTCCCCTGCGATCGCTTCCTAAGGTTCAAAGCCAGAGCCGCCCGACTAGCAAGCGGCAGGCGCCTGCCTAGCGATCGATCGATCGATCGCCTACGCTCCCCTGCGATCGCTTCCTGCTATTCGAGGACCGACCCGTTTGGTAGGCAAGCGGTGGGTGCCGGCCTGCCTGCCGATCGGCGTCCCAGTGGCCTACCAGGTGGTGATGCCAAGCTCGTTCCGAAGCCGCGGCCCAGCCGTTACTAAATTCGGCTGCTCCGCATCTTGCTCCGGCACTGTTATTTTTTTATTCATCAACTCCGCGAAAATGGGCCCAGCGTTACGTTACTATGCGGAAGGGTTTAATATACTACTGTATTTTCAAAACCTCCTCCAAAACCTTGGCCTCCTCAGCTGAGCCTATCATGTGGCTAGGAGGCTGTGTTTTCCACGGAAGAGGAAAACAAAAAGGAAATTGGCAGACCACATATGTGCGACAAGTGCCAAAACCATCAGCAAAAACCGTAGCAAATCTCATGCGCAAGGCAACAATCTTGCAAGGTATGAAACAGATGCCTGAATAACATCCGGGGGAGACCCTTGAATAACCTGGCGAAACCCACGCCCTTTTCTACCTACAAGAATCAAAAGAAACCCCTTATCTGGAATCTAAAACCACTGGACCGAAGTGCGGCAGGCCAGTAAGTCATAACAAAACATCAATTGTTGAAGCTCAGCTAGAAAATTCTTGAGTGCACCCCAAATCTATATGCCATCAGTTTTGAAAATAAAAGTGATCTGGCGGGTAGGAAGAGTCATAAAATATTCGTGCAAGGAGCCCACTAGAAACTTGCATAGCAAATTGATCCCTCGCATCTCATAAGGGCCTAACACAACATTATGATTCAAGGGAAGAAATAAAAGACCATTCTTGTGATAAGGAGGATAAAGAGGGCGTTCAACAAAATCTAAAAAACTCCCCACTGCATCCCCCACCCCTATCCTCGATGACTGAAAAGAGCTCAGCCGCGGCCACAGCCGCCCTCAGACCGCGCCGCCCCCCATTTCTTGACATCACCTGATTCACACCTCCTGCCACACCATTATCCCCTCAATGGTCACTCTACCTGGCACAATAGAACAAGAAGAGGAGGGAAGCAAAATGCCCTAACAAAAGGCTGTGTGGCGTGGGATGGTGATAGGAGCATGGCCTGTATTGAGAAGAATGGCCTTGACACGCCCGCGGTAGTTCCTGTCAATGATGCCACCTAAGATCTGAATGCTACAGCGATGCGCCAAGACTGACCGCTCTTTCAACAAGCACTAGTTCCCCAAGGGAAAATGACATGCAACAGCAATATCCACCATCGCGCGCTCACCAGGATAAAGGTGAATGTCCTTAGGTGCAAAGAAGTCGTAGGCGGCATTGCCAGAAAAATGCTTCCTGGGAAGAGCTGGCAAACGACCATCCATAGCAAACTGCTGAACCACTAAGGCGTCACCCTGCTGGTGATGGGGCTAATTTGCATCCTGAACTGTAAACACTTGACATGGTGGCCATTGGTCTTCTCAATGAGGGTGCGCTCTGTGCAATCTACAAGCAACTGATTATCTTCAAGGAACGTAAACCCCATGATCAAAGGGGGGCCCTTGCCATCGAGAGTATAGGCCTTCATGGGCATAGCGGCACCCTGGACTATCACCAGGAGGGTAACGGCACAGATCAATGACCCCCTTGCTAGTTTCCGCACTAAGAGATGTGGCAATCCGTGCGATTCGGTAGTGGGGCATTGACATTGGGTGGAACTGCCGCAACAGAGCACATGTGCAGTCGATAAACTTCTTTGTCTTAACCTCCCAATGTGTTGCCTCAAAAATCCAGAGCAATGCCTCATAAGACAAGGTAGACAAGAGGGGACCCTCGGGCCCAGGGCCAAAGTGGGGCTCGATTCCACCGATGAGCAATAATTGCTCTGTAATAACGTGTCTATCAGAGGCATGCTCCCCAAGGGCTGAAACGTGGTGCATTGCATCTGGCATGACACCCCCATCACCTTCAGATGTTACATTTGGTGCCCGCAATATATGTCTGGTCTGTACGGCCCGAGTAGGAGACCATCCCCTTTTTGCCCCTCTCTCACCACCCTCAATACTGGCAGAAAAATAAGTTTGTGCATACTCTGTATCATCTCGCTTAGTCCCATCACCTCCTCCGGTCTTAGTATTGGCTCCTTTTCTTGGATTATGGCCCATTACTTTGGGCGCCATACCCCCACTCCTTCCGCCCCGCCCCCTTCGCCAGCACTCCAAAGGTGGTCGGTGGAAGCCACACTCGCCCCCCGCCCTGGGTGACTAACTGACCGCTCTCCTAGTTCCCTGCATAGCCCCCGGCACCCACATCACCCCGCTTCCCATGCCCCTGACTCCCGCTGGCTTCCGAGGCCTCCCCCCCCGGTCCCCGCCATTCTGCTTGGCGGCCGCCGCCCCACGCGTGCGTGCGCCCACCTGCCATCCACGTCGATGAAATCACCGCTGCCCGCCGGGGACTCGCCATACCGCTTTGTGGTGGTTGCCACCCGCAAGCTGCTGGTAAGCCAACTCCGCGCCTTGTCTGTGGCACTCGCCGTCATGCCCGCCAAATTGCACCAGCTCCACCGTCCTACTGAGTCGCATGGGTCCACCCAAGCTGCCGAACTGTGTGGGCGCCGCCCTTCCACCGATCAGGCCACCGCGTGCCACCCCAATGAGCACCTGTCAGCCTCCGTGGGCATTACCGTGCAATGCCCTACCATCAACCCCGCCGGCCGCCGATGCACCTCTGGCCAGGTGCCCATATCCGCACCTCACCCATTTGCTCCTCAGAATCCGTGCCATACCATTTGGTGGGTTCCACACCCGCCAGTGGCGTGCTCAAGTGCACCCGTTTGCCTCGCTTGACCCGCAGTGTACCATGTACCGCCCCCTTTCAGTCCCATGCCGCTTCCTTCGCCGCTCAATCCGTGGCCACCCCCGCCGTGCCATTCTGCGGGTCATCGCCCCCAGAAACAGAAGGGCCACGGCACGCATCCCAAGTGGGGTTGGGTTGGATACACGGCCCGGCATCCAGGCCATCGGGTGACCAGGCCGCGGGGGTGCCGTTCCCTTAAGTCTCTCCATTCTCCATCCCTCCTTCCGACCATGGCTGCTTGGAATGAGCCATGCTGATCCAATGCCATAGCCTCCAGCCGGCATCGCATGTCCACCGCGGCCTCCCACAACACGACCACCCCGAAGCACCACCAAAACGATGGCGGTGCCCGGGAATTGAACCACGGGATGGCGGCATCTCCCACGCCGCCATCGGACACCTGGTCCCCCAGGGTCTGTTCCCGGCTCCAAAACCATATCGAGTTGACCGAACACTTCCACGCTCGCACACGGTCGCTCCCAAACACAGGAAGCAAGGCCGTAACCAGATGCATTACAGAATGAGCGTATTAGTCTAAATACCAGTCACTACAATAATGTTCTCTACCTAACTCCATTGTCCCCATGTACATTCACCATAACGCCATATTCGCACATTCACTCCCCACCATAAAACGCCATATATCACATATAATATTTCGATCGTTCCCTCGCCCTCACACTTACAATTCTCTATCAAATAGCAAGGATGGCATTTTTTTCCTGCCACATTCATCTTCTTCCTGTGAATCCAGCAAAAATACGCACATGCTTTAAACGATACATGGAATGCAGAGAAAATGCTTTTATCCGCAAGGCCCTCGTTACACCTTGACGCCTTAGGTAACGCCTTTGTAGGAGATCTTCACGCATCAACATTTCCAATTGATCAATGTCATGACATTTCATTGCCATAGGGATACAGAAGTAGTACGTAGTGGTAAAATTGCTTGCAGAGTTCAACTGTGAGCTGCTGTGCCTCGGCAAAACTGCTGTTGCACAAGAAAATCTGCGCAACATTTGATACCACTTTTAAGGGGAATCCAGCCAGCATTTTTACGGGGTCTCAACATTGATGGGCTACCGTACTCAAACCAGTGTCTATTAGAGATTTTCTTTGGAAGGCAACAGGCAAAGGCGTAGTTCCATTGATGTAGGGAACCAGGCTTGGCTTTTACGCCGTAAAAACTGATCGTATTTACGTTTTTACGCGTAAAAACAGTTTTTACGTTTTTACGCGTAAAAATGTATAAAAATACGTAAATACAACGTAAAAGCTGCCCGATGTACATAATGACAGTACATACAGACTTACGGAGTCAGGAGAGTGGCAGCCAGACGCCCTGGAAGGGGCAGAAAACGAGTTTTTGCTAAACACCATCATCGCCCTTGCCAAGGGCGAGGTGGACACTGTGTTGGAGGTGCTGGATATGGCGGAGGACTGATCATTGTACGCAACTTTTATCATGTAATCTGGGCGTTTCAGGTAGCCGTAAAAACGTAAAAATAGCCGCAAAAATAGGCCCTTTTGCAAATTTACGTTTTTACACGTAAAAACGTAAAAGCAAAAACGTAAACGTAAACGTAAAAACCAAGCCTGTAGAGAACCAAGCGGAAGTTTGCTATAAATCATCGAAGGGTAAGACTGTATTCCCTGCTTTAGAAATTGCTGTGGAGCAATCTACTATCTTTCCAAAGAAGGGACACCGCTGAGCTATCGATAAATCCATACATCCGTTGTATGAGAAGCTGTCTATTATACCGCCGAGCTCCGCCTTTGATGTAGTCTTGAAGAAGTGCAGGACCAACCTACCCTTTTCAAGTTGTAGCATGTGCGCGTTCAGGATGTGAACGATACCTGTGATGATCCATCCAATTTTTCCCCGTCGCTCCGTCGCTTCTTACGTTCCCGCATGTCATTGGGGACAAGATTCGCTCCACCGGCATTTCGGCAAGGAAGAAAATGCGCCATGCGTGTGCGGAGCCGCACGCAGCTCTTCTTCAAATGCAATTGTGTGCAACCAAACTTGTGAATGGACACGATAGAGCGCTGCATTGTCGCCAATCTGAATATGCTGGGAGACGCTTGTGAGATGCAGGCCAGCAGCAATCCAGAAAACGTGGCAACCACTAAGGACAGAGCAAGATACCCCTTGGATCCTCTTGTGCGGCAGATTTTCATTTCAAAAATTAATCAAGTTGCAACTCGTACGTGTGTAAAGGTAACGATTCCGAGAAGCGGCGCACTGGGGTTGCCCGAAGCCTTAATGTCCCTCCAGGAGCTCGCTCTCCTTCCTCAATACTTCGTTCTTCTCTGCCAGACTTTCCACCTGCAGTCGCGCTAAGGCGTCTGTTGGTTGAGCGATGGTTGACTGGGGGAACCCCCAATGGCATATGCAGCACTCCAGAATGTTAGCAACTGCATGCAAAGTGATTGCATACAAATCCTTGTGCTGGTGACTCCTTTGATGGCTCATTTCATGGCAAACTGCCTCAATACAAGCAATAGACACACTCGGCACAAAGCACAGATGTGGCATGGACGGTGGGCGCTGCCCGAATCTCTGTGTACTTTACTTCGACGAACATTCGCCCCTGATTTTCGCGATCATATGTTTCTATCTGCGACGGCAGTGCTCAATGCGCCATTCTCGGTTTTTGAATGTGAGTCTTCAACCTCAGATGGACAGTCTGGGACAGCTGGAAAACGGTCTTGTGCCCATTTGCGTTTTGGCACCAAGTTTGTGCCCAATCGACGCAAGTGGTGCCATGTATGTGAGCTCCCTGATAGCAGGGCGCTGTAGTGCTACAGCGCCCCGGGGGCGCGGCCCCCAACACGGTGTCGGTGGTGGGGAACTGGGAGCCAAGCCGACGCTGCCCCGACGAGACCCCACCCCCCCCTTGCGAGAAATCTCGCCAGCACTGCTGACGCCCCACCGTCCTTCCAGCCCCTCCCTGCGACGTCGCTGCACATTGGGCATGTTGGGCACGTCCCAAACGACGACAACACTCTACAGCCGGGCCATTCGTCCAGTCCACGTGTCATGACAATGTGCTTTAGTGCGGATGTTGAAGTGGATGCCACTGGTAAAAAATCGGCCAAAGTACACGGTCCAGAAATTCGTGTACCGTGTTATGCATGTCAAAATGGTGTAAAAGTCGTGTGACCATCGTGTACCACGTGTACTAATCACAAAATACACATTTGCCGCTGGTACACTGTTGAAATCGTGTAAAACCATGCGCTTTGTCGTGTTGTCCATGGTGGTAAGGTGGACCACTTTCGTGTACTACACAGGGCTGAAAACTACACGATTATAGCGATCGTGTAAAATCGTGCTCTGAAGCACCCGATTTGTACACGATATTAACACGATTTTGTCCAGCTGTACACCGTGTAAAATGGTCGAATTTTTACCAGTGTGCCTGACCGGTGATCGAACCGAGTACCTCTGAGATGTGCAGCTGCTGTACCTAACGACCTGGCGAGGGGTCAGCGCAGAGGGTAGTCCAACTGCTTGAGTCTCCTTCCACCTAGCACAATGTCGCGACGATGTCCGCCCGAACCTCAAATCAACCGCCCATCTTGGCGGGATTGAACCAATTTAAGGCGGCTCGGCTCGCTCATGTCAGCGGCGCGATACCGCAAAGTCGCCTTCCACCGCAAGGCCGCCCCGCGGACCCACCGGTGTCGAAGGCCGCCCCTCCCCACGCCCGCGCTCGCCCTTCCGCCCATCCCAGCTGCTTGCCGCGAGAATGTCCACCTCGCCGTCGAAGATACTATTCTCGCTGGTGGCCCGGGGGACCAACGTCCTCGCGGAGCGCAGGTGGCACCGCCGGCGCCCCGTCACCATTCCTGTGCAAAGGATCAATTCGCGCGGCATTGTTCCACTGAGAGAAGCTCGATCGATCCATCCCCTGGCCGTGTGTCCAGTCGATCGTCCGCTGTGCGGCCGGCGTCGTGGGCGCTTGTCGGCGCGGTCCTCAGATCTGTGACGGGTGATATGGGTGAAAACCGATCTTTGCCAGATGTGCCGGCGGCGTCGAGGCGGGCTGCCCCAGCGGCTGGCTCGCGCGGCACGGAGGTTGCCTGGCATCGGCTTGCCCTGACATTCAGGCCCGTGGGCCGTGTGTGACCGCAGCTTCGTGTCTGGCAATGCAATCCAGATTGCCCACAGGATCCTGGGGAAGCTGCCAACCACCGACACGTAAGTGTGGGTCTCCCCACGAGGCCCAGCCCCAGGGCAGCGTTGATGCTCGAGCCAAGGCGGGCTCCTTCTGGTAATGGGCGCGAAGGCGCACCGCAGGTTGTGGAGTTGGGCTGGACATGTTGCCATTGGCCCGCATCCTGAGACGATCTTGGGAACCACCACAGCAACCTCCAAGGCGAGCTAGCCCTCAGTCGCTTCTCTCGCTGCATAACCCCATCCGGTTACGGAAGTTGTAATTTTCGTTCTCCATGCTTGCGGCCCCGCTCTGGTGGCATTACCCCGATGGCTGAGTCGGGTGCCGTTCAGTTGGGGGGCGGTAGAGCTGCGGCGGTTGGGGTCGCCCGTCGTCTTGCGCGCTTGCCGACCCTCGTCCATGGAGTGTTGGATTAGTCTGCTGCTGATGGCGGTGTGGAGGACCAGGGGTGGGGGCCGCCCTGTCGGGTGTGAGCTGGGGGCTGTTGGGCCACTGGTGCGGTCCGGAAGCAGGATGTCGTGACGATACCGCTGCGCTCAAGAGAAGCGTCGTCGATGTCAGCTTTTCCGAAAGTAGAGGTGACTCTCCTTAACCGGTCCGCTGGCGGCAACGATTGAGTTGGCCAATGCGGTGATGCGAGGGAGTCCGCATGTTCACTATGCTTTTCTGCGACAGCGAAATTGCTCTTTTCTGTGACAGTGGCGATAATTGATGCGCGAGATGTTGGCGTCAGATTTGTCACACCAACCCAACGCGGTCCACGGGGCCTTCTCTCACAACGGTGCCGAAGATGCGTGTGTTCGGAGAAGGGACCGAATGGCAAAACGGGAGCGTTTGGGGACGCCCATGGTCCCCACCTTCCAGAAGGTGGCCTGCCGCTGCCGTGCGGCGCTCACTTTGATACTGAGATGTAGCCGAATTGGCTGAGGTTGGAGACCCCCATTTCCTCCCAACCTCTGCTTTTGCACTGCTGGCCCGGTGAAAGGCATGCGAATAGCCATGCGGGGAGACAGTGCCATCAACTGGGACCGGGGGGTGTTGCTTGTGACGCCGGACGGGGAGGTCAAAACACTGGTTGCCAGTGCAATTGCCATCCAAGCATCGACCATCAAGGCCCCCACGCCCAGCGCCGTTGACTGGTCACATGAACAGTTTTAGTTGTAGGGTGAGGGCGCGCCCTGTGAGCCACGACCTGTGGCGGGCTGTCACTGCTGGCATTTCATGCAACTAGGTGGCCAATTGGTGCCGCCCAGCCCTGTATGTCAACCAGGCTCCAGACCAGCAGAGCGTTGGCCCGTGAAGTTCAAGGAAGCGGAACAGCGATCCCTCAGGCTGCGAACAACAACGCCGGTGACTGGTAGCGGCCAGTGGCAGGTGTCGGGTGGCGGGTAGGCGTGTTAGTTCAAAGGCCTCGCTGCCTTCCCAAGCTGTGCAGTAGTCATATTCATTGTTGCAAAATGAACAATCTACTGTCGCAAAAGAGTAGTTTGGCACTATCGCAAAAAAGAGTAGTCCACTGTCACGAAAGAAATATTCACCAGTCCGCATTCGCTTGCCGCAGGCGTGTTTCATACAAACAAGATGGCCACATGTACCATGTCCTTGTGGCGAATGGGCTGGCGTTTGTGTGCATGGCTGAGGAGGTGAGTGTGCGCTGTGGGGATCAGGGTGGACTCACCGATTCGTCCTTACTGGGATGGGGTGTTCGGGACGGCGACACAGGTGCGGGTGCGGGAGGGAGTTGCACAGCAGAACGTTGGCCGTCTGGATAATAGGGGTTGCACCTTTAAAGGCTGAGGGACGTGAAACTTCTGGTGCCAGAACTCTGTATACTGCCTGTCTCAGAGAAATTTTCACGTTAGCACCACCAGCTTGAAAGCCTTGACGCCTGCCCTTCTCATTCGTATGCAATTAAAGGAACAAACTTCTGGCCAGGCGTTTTGCCAAATGGAAGATTATGGTACTGGAGCAACCTCATTTACCTGAATGGGGCTGGAGACTTGGCAATTATCATTAACCAAATGAATTGATGTACATAACAGCCCCCGTTTCTGGATTGGGAATTCATATAGGGCCCCGCATATTCATGTACGCCGTTTTCTCTTTGAGGCGACGGTATGTGTAGGAGTCTTGAAGTGCATTGATTCCTTGAAAGATGCCGTTGCCATGGCCTCCTAATGAGACAGGCCGGACAGGACGCCAAAGCGATGGCATCCAAGAAGTGAAGAAGGGCAATGTTACGCCATCTATGTAAACACGCCTGTTTAGGATGGTATGTAGGGTGCACTGGCGAATACTTGGAAGCCGTTCCACTGGCCGTCCCAACAATGAACACTGCCACAGGCGTCACCTCCAAAAACCGCATTGAGCCGACTATAGAACAGCGTCTGCACGAAGGCTCCTAACAGCGTGTCATACAGGGGTGCTTCCTTTCTGAAACATGCACTTGCCACAGCCGAAATGCCACTTTGTTAATGCGACACTGCTTTGATAACAGATACGGAGTCTGTGCAGTAAATTGAATAAAAAAGCAAGGTCATGATTTCCCTTGCTGTGTTCAGATTATGCTTCAATAGGATGATGCATGAATGTAAGAGCAGAGAGATGCAGCTGTGTACTGCAGCGAAACAAAGAATAACTGGAAGTGAGGAGTTGGTTTGCGACCTTGCGTATTCTCGACTCCAGAGTACTCTGGATATGGGAAGCAGGACGTTGCATCTCAGTCAGTGTGTTAATCTTGACTTGAACGTCTTTCGTGTATTTGTGTTTTTCTGCCAAGAGCTTTGGTGTCAAGATCCCATCTGCGTTTCTGGAAGCAGTGAAGGACAATTTTGCTGCAGCCTACGGTGTTTCGGCCATCAGTGTGAGTAAGGAAATGCCACCTCAGGTGCAAAGTCTGTGCCGCCTGTGATGCAATCTATCAACATAGGCAGTTGTTGCTGTCTATCGTATCGCAGGATTGTAAAGTGCTGCCTTGCACTTCTCATTTGCTGTTCGCTTGAAATCACGCTTTTGCTGCTGTCGCGCTTTGCGTGTTCTTCAGTCAGAATACTTTCATCCCAATGTTTGAGGCCTGTTAAACGACCGAAGTCTTCATTTTGCGGTCCTTATCTGCTCAGACATGACGCCACAACCCGAGACGAGATTTAAGTCGACAGCGCGATGTTGGTGTGCATTCCCGCCATGGAAAGCATCCCTGCCATGGAAAGCTTGGATGCTTGACATCCCAGTTGCATGGCTGCCCTTATCGTTTGTGCAGGTGCACATGACGTTGTGTTTTGAACAAGGCAGCACTGTGGACAGTATTATATTCTCTTATCAAGCCCCACGTTGCAGAACAATGATGCTGCCTTCGTGGTCATCTGTTTCTTGGCGGATGTCTTGCTTGTGATCAACAAAGCGCGTTGAGTTTCATCCCAAACATTTGATGTATGAGATCTGCTCAAGGGGTGCAGCGGCTCGAGCCCTATCCATGAGGTCAAAGTCCTTCGAATGGTTTTCAGATCGTGAAATGTCATGCCCAAAAGCATAAAAAACAATATCACTGAGTAATTTGCTTGGCGATTATCTTTCGTGCTCTATCTTGAGCTGCTTCAATGTCCTTATGATCAGAATTGCACGAAATTCGATCCATTTTCTAAGCGCTTTAGCTTCCTCCTTGGTCTTATCCTTTCACGTAGTGTATACTTAATTATTTTCATAATTCACAGCGTGAAAGGCGTTCACGAAGCAACGAAGATCTGATTTTCTCCTGGTATAATTGCAATATCACTGGCAAAGTATAGATATGTGGGAAGTGGCGCCTGAGTGACATTACCACAAACTCAGATTCAGATAGACAACAATCTCAGAGATTTGCTCCCCTTTGTTCTATATCCATTTATTGCATTTTTCATTTTCTTTCTCCTTCTGCGTCAGCTTTTGTGTCAATGTTACTGCAGAATTAACTACTTAATTTTGATAATGTTTGACAATGTATCGCGCCGCTGATCATGTTCCCCGTTGCGTGTGGATCTCCCAGGCGATAGAAGATTGTAGCGTGTCAATGGACGATGCCGGTCGACACAGGACTCGAACGCGTACGTTAGCTAGTACATTGTCGATAAAGATCCCACAATAACGTATTTGGCATTCGTTTCCCGGATTCTTCGGTGGTGAATCGTGCATTTTTTCTTTGCTTTTCCCTTCATTACCAAAGGAACGACGCTACTGATATGCGCACCATCAAAGGACCCAAACGCTAGCGGCATCTCAAGGGAAGGAGAGGGCGCGCTCGCAGCGATCCTTCAACGTAGCAGGGAGGGAGCGCGGGCGTCGGCGCCGTCGGCAGAGTCCCACGGGGCCTACCCGGCTCCAGGGGGCGTTGCGCTCCGACTCTGAACCCGGATTGCGTTACATTTGCAGTGTCCTTTCTTCATAGCTGTAAATACTTTTGTATCATAAAAAGCTTATGCTATGATGGTGACAATACCCTGGCTTCACCCCTTGCATATTCGTAATTTTTCTAAGCTAGCAGTTCTCTACAATACAATTGTCGATTTAAATTCAAATTTTGCTGAAAATCGTGCAGGGGAAGTGCAAAGCCGCTTTGAAATGGACGAAATCACCTTGGCAGCCTCCTATCTCCTATTAAGATTCAATGATTGAGCAAGCACTGATTCCAGCGCCATTTCCATCGTGCGTGAGACCCTTTGCCTCTCTGCACAGGCCGCTGCCTACGAATACAACGCAGATTTCTCCGGGGTGCTGCAGCAGCAGATGAACTACTTCTCCGACGAACTTTCTGCGGCCAAGTTCGCCACATCAGAGGGCGACGGGCCTCAGGGCGTGGCGATTTTAAGCATCGACACAGTTTTAGAGAAGGGAGAACACATCGAGCTTCTTGTGGACAAATCCAACGACCGGGTGATTCCTTACTACCATCCATCGACGCACAGCGATGGTTTCTCGGTGTGCGACAGGCCAATGGTGTACATCGGTGGGGTTCCCATTCCGTGCGATTCCCTAACAACGATGCAGGTGGGGTGGAATGCAAGCGATGTAAGGTCGCGCTTGTGGATGGCATGCATATATGTGTACATGTATGCGTATGGATATGCGTATGCAACTGCGTCTGTGTGTGTGTGTCTGCGAATGTGTATAGGCATGTGTATGGGGATGCAGATGAGCATGGATTGGCGCTATTACATTGGAGCTTCGTGCATTATCAAAGTGCCGTGGTCATTGCTTCTTCATGCAATATCCGCACTCAAAGGCTTCCCAGCAAATTCCGTTCAAAATGCACAAGCAAAAGAGATCTCATAACCACACAGGTGTCTCGAAAAATCCAAAATCAAATTTTGCAAGGAGAAAGCCTGTAGCAGGAAATGCAGTAGCAAATGGAGCTCATACAACCCTGCGACTGCCACTGCGCCTGCATCTGTGCCTGTGCTTCTCTCTGCACCTGGGTCCATAACTATGCATATTTTAGATCTTTCTTTATATGCGCCTATATGTGTATTGGGAAAACGAAGTAATAATTTTAACATGGGAGAAGGGGCCTTGCGAATAGCAAAGGGCTAAGTTCAATTTCTGGGTAACCCAGATGTGGTTGCGCGTGATTGTGCATATGGTTAGAATTCTGAATAATTGTTTGTGTTTTATTGCGCAGAAAGCAGGGCTGGTCCTCTTGATCTTCCTGATCATCTGCATCATTCTTCTCATACTCATCTTTGGTACGGGAGGTCACGGTCGCATCCACTATCACCACCATCACCACCACAACCATGGGTGGCCATGATTGTACAATTGGCATGGAACACACAACATGTTCAGTTTGATGCATTAGCCTGGCAGTGCTTTCAGCATTCACAGGCAATCTCAAGCAAACTTGATATGCATAGAATGCATGCAGCTGAATGTCACTGAGGTTAGTGGCTGGAGACGGATGCCGAACGTACGCTGCGCTCATTTTGTGAGCATTATATTGCTCTTCTACAAGACATGCAGACTTTGCTCAGGGTGTCTACATAGTCATCTTGTGCACGCAGGGTGCGTGCATGTGTGTTGTGTTTTCTCAATGTCATTTGTAAGCAGAGGTAGTACTGTGCCCGTGTGTCCCCCTGCATACCACCTATGCGCTTTCACTACGAGTGGCTTGCCATACTTTGAGGCCTCAAAGGTGACACACAAAGCCTAGGCTTTTTGTGTCATCTTTTGCCCTGAAACGAAAATCAGCGCATGTTGTTTTTGGTGTTGATTTGAAAGTGGCGGTTGCGGAAGTCCTGTTATCGACATCATGTGTGACGAACACTACAGCCATCACCTCACAGGCGGAAAATCGTCGTCTCGTCATTCTCCACCGAATGCAGTGCAAGGGCTTACACATATTTCTGGAGCTTAGGGTGGGAATTGGAAGGAAACAGAAATCGCGACTATGATGACTAACAAGATGCATTCTTGTTGGCGCAAGGAGGCGTTTTTGTATGGGCAAAATATTCCACATTCCGCAAAGTTTGGTTATGTGTATGAATCGGCTTAAGTAAGTGGGTTAAAATCAGACGATAAGATAAGCCACATGGCCAATGGACCAACCGCTCATTTGGAAAATTATGTTTTGGCGTTATTCTTCCAGCACTGGAAAATCAATTCATCATGACATAAAGATGTGAAAATATGAAGCAACCATAATAGAGCAAAACCCGTGCATGCGCTAGATGCCCATGCTGCGACAACACATATTCGGGCAACGGCAAAACCCATGAAAACTAGGGAACTGCTTCATCCGGACGACAACAAACGACTTCATAGACACATTTCCGTATTAAGTGTTAGTGTCCCATTGAATGTGGCCTGCGGAGCCCCACCTGCCGTATGTCTACATCCTCCGATTCTACCCGCTCGTGTACTTGTTTGTGGCGGCACCTCAGTAAGTTCACGATAGTCTTGTACATCCAGCAGTCTTTCTCCAAGAATCCAAGCTTCAAATTTGTCTTGCATACCACGGAAACGGCAGTGCAAACGAAGATCAATCAGCTTCACGATCAACCAGGCAACATGGTGAACGAAACGAAATTGGCGGCATGAATTGGCAGTTATAGCTTTTGCTGATTTCTCTTTTTTTTCAAATGCAACAATGTCAGATAAATTAACATAATGATAAATATCGGTCATTTCCTGTAATGACAATAATTACCTATTGCTACCTAATGCATTATTGAAGTTCTTGCTTCCACAATAGATATGTCATGGTTAGTGGCAGTTTTGTACACTCTCAAATTCTTATTCTTCAGAACTACACAACAATATAATCTTGTCATTGGGAGACTCGCCAAAAGGGTAATGGCGTTTCTCTTCTAGAGCATGTTGATCTGCAGATATTCCCATGCAGAAATGCTTTGATAAGAATGACGCCACCGGGTCTCGCTGCAATGGGCATTATCATCGCAGTTAGCCTATCAACAGCATAAAGAAATCCACACCCAAATGTGCAATTGCGACAGAGTGATGGCAATTGCAAATAGTTTACCACAAAAAGAAGGAAGTATTATATTAGAAAGGGATTGTATGTGCTCCATGATGCAGAAAAGTTGCCATCAAATAGCATTAAATTGGAAAATGGACCATTTATTTCTCCATGCTTTTCACCCTTTGAGGCACACGCATTGATATTTTAGCACTTCAACGTGGGTCCCAGATTATTGCTTTGGCCTTTATTGTGTTTTCGTTAGTGTCTACTATTGAAGGTTATTTAGAATGATTGCCAGCATTGGCCTTTAATCACTGCCTTGGAATGTGCTAGATAAGGGAAACATACTTCAAAATACTTACAAAATCAAAGTGTCCAAAAATATGCAACAACTAGCACACAACTATAATGTTCAATGGACATGCACCCACAGTAATAACACGCTACAAGATAGACTCTTCGTCATCTTCAATTCTCTATTGATGCAAATCCAACACCAGTTTCTTTCAGACCATTTTCAAGCTATTCACAAAGCTATCTACTTCTATGTCCACTTGCACATGCAGCTTTGGTCAAATGAGAACCCTTCATAATGTGAAGGTTGGTGTGTGAAGTTCACACATCAACCCCCCCAAAACCCTACACACTAATCAGAAAGTTCCCAATGGGAGTGCCAAGATCAGAGCACAGCCTGGCTCCTATAAAAAAGACACCGACAACCCATACATTATTTCAAGTCAAATGCCAAAGATGGCCGAAGTCAAACACACATGCTTAGAAAATTACAATATGTTCCACGCCAGCTTGTGGCATCTTTTCAAAACTAGTTCATGGGTGTAGCCCACTACATCTGGTTAGGTAGATGAAATATAGACCGAGGATGATGAGCCATACAACATTGAGAGAATACTCCATTGGCAGTGAACCGGTCTCAGTACCAAGCGGCAGAAGGAGTACTTGGTCCTCTAGAATAACTATTTACTGGATGATGCCACTTGGACTCCTGAGGAGAACTTTATCTACCAAAGGGAGCTCAAGAAAATGATCAAGAGAGACAAACCAATAGAGGATAACTAAGGCCACAGGTTAGTCTGACGTTTTGAGGGTGAAACCACCCCCATGCAGGAGCATTGTAGTGTAAAGCATAGGGTAGTGTGTTTCCTTAGTTATGGGTATCTTGAAAGTACAATAAATATTACTTCCTCTGTCCGAGATTAATTGTCCTCTATGACTTTGCTGCCCTACATCTCCATCACAGATACTTCATTTTGCAAAAAAATTTGTGCCAATGGTATGCCTATGTTTCGGGAATATACGGTCGAAATTTCAGGTCAATCCGTTTAGTATTGAGGATTTGCCAACACTTTGTAGTAGGGTCCTCCCGCCAGAAACCCACCCGTATTTCAACAAAGTCACCGAAACAACCGTTTTGGCGATGGTGAGGAGCAAGACTTTGTGCACGGCCAAACAAGACTGCCCATGCAAAACTGTCCATGCTATTTAGACAGAAGCTTGGAGGGGTCCCTGCGAAGAACCAAAGCGGCAGAAAACGTGTCTTGGTGGGCTTGATCGTGGAAGTCGCCATGGCTTCGCTGACCTAATTCGAGATCGATTGGCCAGTTTAGGGCCGCATTCCCGGCCCAGATTTCTGGGCCGTTACCTTTTGAGCTCCATCGCTATTGTGAGAGATACCGCACAAGGCTTCTAAGCCCCTTGAGGAGGTGCAAAGGAATGTGATGTGCATCACCCTAATCTATGGCAAACAATTGGGGGAATGGCTTGGATTGGGGGATGGCAAAGTCGACACTTGCCGCAACAATTGAAAAGGTGGAACGCAATGCAAACGGTCAGATAGATCATTTTGTGCCTTTCTGACAAGTAGAGACTATGCAGATTGGGAAAGGTTGTGGATTGCACGTACAAGTTGGCCGCTAGTGCTAATTTTGGGAGTGTGGGCCCAGCCACACACAAAGGCCTCGATTCAAAGATCAATCGAGGTGCTATGTTAGTGAAAAGTTGTAGCACAGCCTTAGAATGATAGCACGCACAGAGCCCAAGCTTGAGTGTGCTGGACGTTTGCCTTTTCCGCTTGTGGCAAGTCCTTGCATCGGAGATCCGGGAGGGCAGCGATTTCTGCCATCGTCGATGTTGTGACAATGGGCTTATTTGATGGGGATCCAAACATAGTGGAGCGTGTTTGGCAAGCGCTAAGCCATGAGAGGGACGCTTCCCTTTGCTGCAATGGCAAGCACAACTTTGGTTTGGCATGCCTGGGGCGGGAACGACCCAGAACCATGTGGATCTCCGACGGACGCCAAATCTTAGGCAATTTTAGGGGGCCGTCAAAGGTAGTGGGGATAAGTATTTTTTCACAAAAATTGGTAGTCAAGGGTTTTAGATCCCAATCTTTTTGATTCCAATCTTTATTGGTACTTCTGAAGTGGTTTAGATAACGAAATTTATCTTTTAAATAGAGGACAATTTATCTTGGACAGAGGAAGTAAAAAACAATCTTATCCCTTAGTACAGCTTACTAGAAACCCTTAGGTTCTTGAGTCAAGCCGTTCCGGTTAGCAGTAATGGAGATATAGCTATTAAAAGTTCTAGTACTTAAGGACCCCTCTGCAACCGTACTGGGGGATGAGATATTATCGATGTAGTGACGCTGTCTGCATTGTTACGTGACACGCAACAAGCTAAAGGGTGACCCTAATACACGATGGACTGTAACTCTTGCCGACCACTTACCTCCACATAGCTGCACCTATAAGCTGCATGGCGTCGCGTACTCACTGCGCACACTGCCACCCTGTGCCCGGCCGCTCACAGGCTTGGGCCCACACTACGTACCCCGAAGGAGCGAGCGCACCGGACTGCCCACCGTCATCCGGCTGAGGAGGCCTATTCGTGCCGGATTGGGCACCGTGATGGGCACATCACCTATGCATCGAGCCGAAAACCATGCCAGGATAGCGAAGACAGCAAATAGAGATAGTAGGATAATAGCAGTCTATGCTAAGCATTATGGGTCTGGCGTAGCATCACCCAACATGCTAGTGGACACAGGCTCCCATGCAAAGGGACAATCAAGGAAGACCAAAAAAATCAGTTAACTAGAGCGAAGGGGTGACCGAAACCCCATTTGACATAGAGGACATTGACAACTATGAAGACTTGTTGTACCAGCTAACTGTAGTAAAGAGGGTGACCAAGCCCTCACCTAATATAGCAAGAGGTGAAGTCCATAATGACTTGCTATTCTAGTTGGCTAGAGTGAAGGGGATGACCAGGTCCCTATTAGACAAAGCAAACCATAGCGATTTTGATGACTAGCCCAATGAATCAGTGGCAGCTGAGAACTTGCCCAGGCTATCCCCTAATTCAGAGTGTTGTGATGATTTTGGCAACCTATTGTACGCACTAGTGGAGGGGCATGAGCCAGTAGGTATGCCTCTCCCTACGGCAGGCTATAGCTGCTTGGGTACCCAGCCGCCCATGAGAAGTCCGATCGACCAATCAGATGGAAAAGGAGCCCCAAGGACTCCAGCCACTAGTTAGACGGGCTGGCCAGGATAGAGACAATAGGAAAGATGTTTAGGCCAAACAACGAGGGGAAATCAGGCGACCTATCCCAATAGACAAATAATGGGGAAGGCAACCCGTGGGCTCAAGGGGATAACTCAGATGACCCACAGTGTGAGCTAGCTGGAACCGAGGGACTGACTAACCCGATTGCTGAGGCAACAAACGAGGATGTCCCTGACGACTCGCCGCCTTTAGCCACAGACACCGATGGGCAGTACCAAGCTGATACAAAGACAAGCGGTTTGGTGGATACCCAACCAAGAGGGACCAGGAGCATGAGTGATACGTGAGGAGTCTTGGTGTGGGGCTCCTACCCTCTTTGAGCTGCGGACCCACCTCGCCGGGTACCTAAGTCCCTACGGGGACCTAGGCGGGACCACCCCATCCTACTCCCATATTATATACTATTGTATAAGCCGGTTGGGGTATTGTTACCGTATCTTGGGCAAGGCGTCCCCCACACCAAGGGGCCATTAGTAGGGCGTCCCCCACATCAGGCCAGTGTGCATAACATTCGTCCCCCTCAAGGAAGTGGGACGTCCCCATCCCAGTGTGGTGATATGGGAGTAGACACGTGCTTGGCCGTAGGGCCTGCTTTGAGTGGTGGACACTGACTGTGCATCACACTACATGCCCAGTGTTCCACACAATTTGTATTATATTCACATTGAAGAGAAAGAGTGGTTGTTACATGGACAATATTTTTGCTGACAACCCTCATTAAAACTCTTCCTTTAGCTCACTAACTGGACAACGTGGCAACCACATAATGTACAATACCCCTCAACAACCTCTCGGCCTGCCTATGACCTTTCGGTCTGCCCAAGTCCATGAAATGTCTATGACATACACGAATCACCCTGCACGTCCCCCACGACGGCCACCTCCAGCCATCCACGCACGACCTCGTCCTCGCAGAGTGTAGCTGGGGTGCCGTCCTCGACCGTGCCCATGTCTAGACGGAGCTACCAGTGGGCCGTCGCTCTGGACTCTCTCTCCACTTATGATTGTGATGGACATCATGTTCATATGGCCAAACACTGAGTGGGACCTAGAACTTTGGTACCCAGTATTCTTTTGGGCCCAGCGGAGCATTGCCTGTCACAAGAAAAACACAGACTTGCTCATATCAATGTGTACATCTTGTACTATGCGTATTGCGACCAGTTTGCACTTTTGTCACAAGAGTTCTGCTATTCTCAAATGCTTGAACCAATTCTTGCGCATTTGCAACGGCTTTTGCTGATTCCCAGTTGTTATGTTCATGTCCATAACCTAGCCATTTGACAAGGTACTCGATAGAGTCCTGTCGTCGACTACGTTTTTTGATTCTTTTGTCGAGAATACATTCAACTTCGTACTCCAGTTCCCCTTCGATCTTGATGAGGACTAGGGGTGGCTGTACTCTGCCACTAGCCTTATACGGCTTGAGTTTTGATACATGGAGAACCGGATGTATCTTACTCATGTTGTCCTAAAGTTCAAGTTCAAATGCAATAGAACCTATCCGGTCAAGGATGGTGAAGGGCCCAATCCACCTCGGTAGTAATTTGCGAGTCCCAGGGTGCTTGAGGGTAATATGTTGTGTCAAAAGGAGAATGTTATCTTCTTTATTATATGACACATCCCTCCGATGGCGGTTAGAATGCTTTGACTGCCTAGCTCATGCTTTTTCTAAGCACTCCATAGCTTCTTTCAATGCTGATTGGACATGGTGATCAAATCGTGTCACTGCTGGTAATCCCTCCACGAAGGGTGTACTAGAAGTGGCCACCCGGATCCGTTAATAGCGGACAGAGGTTAATTTCCGTTAATTTTCCGTTAATTAAAGGAAAATAACGAAAAAAGACAAAAATTAACCAAAAATTAGCGGATTTTTAGATTTTTTGGGGATTTTTGGGTTTTAGTCATACTTATAGTTTATGGAATTCACTATTAGAGAGTATGTTTGTATTTTATTTCAACCTATGCAAACTAGATTTTCAACTAGCCGCAGTTGTTGTGATTTTTTGGGTTTTTTTTTAAATTTTTTGGATTTTTTCGTTTTTTCTGAAATTTTCTCCCTTTTTCTTTAACGAAATTTAACGGACAGCTGATAAAAATTAACGAACCGGATTTAACGGACTGGATGGCACCTTTGAGTGGCCACCTCTAGGGTGTACCAATATGCCTCAAATAAGGCTGTTGCTCTATCAATGGCCACTGCCAAGCCGCGGGCATTCAGATTGTCATAGCCTTTCAAAGGCTTCCGAACTTGCACCCCAAGAGCTAAGGGACTCTTTGGGTGTCGACCGTAGTTCAAGTAGAATGGGGTCTCTTGGGTGGAACTATTTTTGAGTTGTTCATTGCAAACTCGGCCATGGCTAACAGTTCTTCCCACGCGTTATGATCAGAATGTGTATAGCTGCATAAGTAGTCCTCCAGAATCCGATTCATGACTTCGGTCTGGCCATCCATCTGTGGATGGTACGCAGTGCTCATGTTGAGCTGTATTTTCCACCTCTCTGCCAGGTACCGGTAAAACCTGGAAGTGAACCTAACATCTATGTCGGACACTATAGTAGAGGGGAGACCGCGGTGCCTTATCACATTCTACACCAACAGGTCAGCTGCTCCTTCTGCGAAGAGCTCAGTCGTCATGGCTGCAAGGCGGACCATTTTGGTCAGTCTATCGACGAACGCGATGATAGCATCATGACCTCCCTTAGTTTTTGGCAGTTGAGTAATGAAGTCCATGGACAATTCAGTCCATGGCTCCTCAGGAATGCCCAGAGGCTGTAATAAGCCTGGGGGCTTTTGACGAGAATACTTAGCCTGTTGACAAACTAGGCAAGTATCAACATGTGGTTGGATTTCTCGTTGCATTCCTGGCCACAAGTAGTACCGCTGAACCAAGTCCAAAATTTTGGCTGGACCAAAGTGTCCTACACTTGAATGGTCATAGGCCAATTGGCAAATCTCAGTCCTTAGACTGGATGGTATATATACCTGCTTGCCTCGCAACCATAAACCGTTTGTATAATGCAATTTTTGTTGTTGTTTTGCAGACTCAAACTGGGGGTCGTGGCTATAAGCCTGACGGATCCTGGAGGCTAACTCCTCAGCCTCTACCGTCCTTTCTGACCTTTGATCTTTGCCCAGCTTGTATATTGCCCTTAAGCCACATATAGCCAGTTGACTTTTCCTCTTAGCTTCCTGTTCACCAGGTGTTAGAGGAATGCAAGAAAGTGGATCAACCACATTCTTTTGCCCTGGGTAGTATTCCCAGTCAAAGTCAAATTGTTGCAGGATTTCCGACCATCTGGTCTATCGCCTGCTTAGTTTTGGTTGTGACTTAAGATAAGTCAAGGGGCAATGATATGTTACTAGTTTAAAATGTGTACCCTCCACGTAACATCGCCATAACTGGACGGCATGCATAGAAGCCAATGCCTCCTGGTCTGTCATGCTGTAGTTCAACTCCACAGGGAGGAGTTTCCAGCTGGCATAACAGGCTGGATGGTTGTCCTGTATGAGGACCGCTCCCACAGTTGTTTGGGATGCGTCTGCAATGACCTCCAATGGTCTACTGGGATCTAGCATTTTGAGCAAAGGAGCTGTCGTCAAACACTTCTTTATATACTCAAATATTGACTGGCACTTGGCCGTCCACTCCCACTTGCTATTTTTCTTGGTCACGTTTGTCAAGGGAGTTGCCATTTTCAAGTAGCCCTGAATGAACTTGCGAAAATAATTTTCCAGCCCAAGAAACTGCTGAACGTGCTTCACGCACTGTGGTATAGGCCAATTTTGTACTTTTTCAATCTCTTCCGGTTCTGGACGAATGCCTTCTTGAGACACTATATGTCCCAAATAGGAGATCTCCTTCTTATTAAACTAGCACTTGTGTAAGCGATAGTACAACTTCTATTGTAGTAATACTTTTAACACCTGTTTTAAGTGTTGCAAATATTCCTCAGCAGTTTTGCTAAACACCAAGATGTCGTCCAAATACGCAGGGACGTGTTTGCCAATCTGATCACCAAAAATGTGGTGCATCATTTGCTGAAAGATTGCTGGGGCGTTTGTGAGTCCAAAAGGAAGAACCTTGAACTCATACAAGCCCAATGGTGTCACAAACGCTGTTTTGGCATAGTCTGCCTTGTCTATCTGAAGTTGATAGTACCCTTGCTACAAGTCAATAGCCGAGAAGACTTTGGCTCCTTGCAGTTGATCCAACAAAGTATCTATCCTCAGAATAGGCCACTCATTTTAATAGTGGCCTTGCTCAAAGCCCTATAATCAATACACATGCGGAGGTTGCCATCAGGCTTGGGTACAAAGAATACTCAAAAAGGCTGCTACTCTTCGTGATAAGACCTTTCCGTAAAAATAATCAATTTGTTCCCTTATCTCATCTATTTCTCTTGGACTATACCGGAAAGCTAGCCGCTTCACCGGTTTAGTTCCTTCCTCTAAGGGAATGGTCAAGGCGGCTCCCCGATCAGGGGGTAGACCCACAGGTAGTTCATCTGGAAAGAGGTTTTTGTATTCCCCCAATAATGTAGAGATTTTGTCAGGATCAACAAGGGCTGAAGTGGGCTCTCGACCTATGCTCATGGAGGCCAAAGTGGCCAAAGGGCCTGGTGTGTCCTCCTCAGGGAGGTCGCCGACCCGGCGAACCAAAATCAATCGGAGAGGAGATCCCCAATGGTAGGCCCGGTGGGCATAGCCAAAAGAGCACAAATAACCCAAACGACGCACAGGCGAAGGGGCAGAAGAAACACCCAAAGGGGGTGGACGAGAAGTGACACCACGTGAGGTACTGTGGAGGGTAATTTCATGACCACGAGAAACCACGCAAATGTACCCACGACGATAATCAATAACACCGGCGTGCTGAAAGAGCCAAGTATCACCAAGAATGATATTATAGTTGTTGGACAAATCAATGACCACGCAACGGATAGTGTCCTCGTAACCTTCAATGGTTAAAGGTACATCCACCATGCCCAAAGAAGGGGGTGAGGAGCCGTCAGCGAGGAGGACCTCCATTTCAAGAGGGTCCGGAAGAGCACTCAAGGGTGTGGAGAACTCAGTGGGATCCACAACACGTTGAGTGGTGTGGGCTAACCGTTGTAAATGGTGTAATCACCGCAGTTGCCAATTAGATGCTAAGTGGCTACAAGCCTAACTGACGACAGCAATTTGGCGTAATGTGAGCGGAGCCGGTGGCACCAGTATTGAAGATAATCAATGCAGGTTGGTGACCAACACAGCCTATAAAAGTTGAGCGAGGGTGATCATATGTCACACCTTAGATGCGGTGCCCCACTACCCCCTCTGGGGGGTTATAATAAATATTGACTAGCCAAGGAATGCCAGCCATGGCAGTACGACCAGTACGGTCGTCGGTTGGTTGTGTGAACAACCATGCACCCTTGGGGTAGTGCACCAAGATTTTCATTTTACGCAGGCGTGGGTTTTCTAGAAAACACCGCCATGCGGGTAATAGAATACACGCACCAACATTGGTGGGCTCTTTGCACACTCTGCATAGTAGTGTTCCAGAAATGGTGTGGCATTCTAAAATGGTGGATTAATCCACACAAACTCATGTTGCAAAGGTTGTGTTAAAAAATCTTTGCAGTTGAGCAAGAACGCTCGTAATGAGCGTTATACCCGTTGGGGTTAGCACAAGCATCCAACGTAAAATAGTGAGCCACCAGGGACTGAATATGTTGAAAATGTTCCCGCTGGAGCATGCGGTCAGACTGATCTGTCTGAGCGCTCTTACCCTCTTGGGCTATTGAGTCGTTATGACTCAAGGTCCGTCTTTACGGTATCTTATTGGCCAGTGTGTTTATAGTAGACACTTTAGGTATAGGTACCATGGGTACCACAGTTTACCGATAGTTCACAGGTTGAACACACAATGTCCGATTAGTCACATTACTTTTCCACACTTGATTGCACTTGGCATTCACAGTAATGCGTTGTGCTATACTCCACTGCTTTGGTGGGGTTCTCACCTTCATCGGTGGAAGTTTGCCGTGCTCCGTACAAGTCCTGTCTGATAGATATCTGGCGTAAAATGGTTTGAAACACCGGAAGCATTGTCTTGCCCGCTTCAACATCTCGATGCTAGTTCCCTTAAGCTGGGATAGGCTTGTGACGGGCTTGCCCTCCATGGGGTTGCGGATGGCCTCAATGGGCTCATACGCGCAATCTTCATGGGACTTCCCCTGTGCATCCACATTTTGAACCTTACGGACCGGTACTCCACAAACTCTTGGTTTAATATGGAGAATGAGTTTGCCCCTATTATCAACCTTCAAAGCAAAATGCTTTTGGATGATTTTGTTTGGTCCAAGGTTATTGCTTGTATTGTTTTTGCCAGTGCAACTGCCAAATAGACGTGAACCATATAACTTATATTCTTGGTCATATGTGGGTCCTACTTTATACAAGTGTGCCCTTAGGCTTGCATATATGGACCACTACTCATCATCTTTATTTAACAAGCATTTTCGCTTGATATCAAGATCGAGTCCTGTGTATAATGCATGCAGTTTGGAAAAGTCATCCATGTCTTTCTCACATTTGAGAAACATTTATTCCAAAAGCTACATGTATTTAACGGTATCGGGACCCGAAGTCCCTGCCTTTGTGAAGGCTGCTATCTCAGACCGAATTTCAAAGTCTGAGCGTTTATGGTCCTAAAGTATCTCCATGCCATACTTAAATTGTTCCCATGACAATTGAAAGTCTGGCTATGAGAGCACTCCTGCGTCAATGGTAAACCCCCATAGGTGACCCAATTGTGCAAGCATACTATGCTTCACTGACTCCTCAAGAATATTCAGTGCTATCCATCCCCATTGACTCCGGGGTGCCACAGTGGTTTTGAAATACATAATGATTTCCTACAACCACTTTGTCAAAGCTTGCTTGTCTTCATTCCACTTCGGGGGTTTAATGCCTTGATTATTCATCTTGGGCATGCTCACCTGAACTTCCCTCTTGGGTTGCATGAACACAGCAGCGAATGGTACGTCTTGGGCAGCTCCAGGTACCCCTAACCCAACCCCAGGTATCCATAGTCTGCTGGTGGGGGTGGTGGACCATCCATTGCCATGCGGAGTCCAGCTGCAATGAAGGCAGTTTGCTCCTGCGATGGTGGCACATGGGCCTGCATGTAATGCGGTTCTGCAAACAATAGCTCTCCTTCCTCCTCTTCTTCTAACCACTTGTGGTACAGAGAAGGCTCACTGGGCTGTTGTTCAGATGGGCCTACCGATGGCAAAGGTGCTATCAAAGACCCACTGTATTGTGGTGCCGAATGTGGCTGCGCTGGGGCTTGCAAAGAATGTTGGAATGGCAGTCCTTGCTACGCCGGTAGTGCCATGTGTGGTTGCGGCTGTCCAGAGTAAGTAGGAGGTTGCATTTGCGCAGCATACTTCTGCTCTTTAAGACCAAACAAAGACAAAGCCTACAACCTCTAGATCTTTTGCTGTGTTGTATGAGGCTGCGGGTGCTCTGCTCCCAGTCTTGTCCTTCTCATTGTGAAGGGCTGGGCAATGGCCTGGGCTGCCGGAGGTGCCTGTGGGATTCGCACTCTTGGGACAGCTTGTTTAGGTTGATCTTCCTCTCAGGGTATTTTTTTGCCCGTCCTCTGAGCGGCTTGCCACTCTGTGGCTACTTCTTGAAGATCTGGGATGTGGATCTCCAAGGCTTTTTGCTGCGCCTCAAAAATGGGGTGCAGTCACACAGGCATTCTCCGGAGCTCGTCCGGGGGGATTGCTGCCTTGTAGGGCGCTTTTCTGGCCTTTGGGTGGTAGTATCCCTTGTAGTATACTCCACCGTAGTTGTCGTGAAAGGCCCCCAAGGTGTCCCAACACCCATGGATATCCTGGACAATGGGCATTTGCACTCTCGGAGTTGGGCTTGCTGCTGCCCGCGGGACTCCTACACCTGGTACTACTGTCGTTGCCATTGGTAGGCAGGGTCAGGTTTACCCATAGTATACTTAATCTCATGGGTCTCCTGACTGGCACTACTCTCCCCTTGATGGGGGGCTCGGGCCTGCTGCTATTGCTACTACTAAGCATGCTGAAATTCCTTGAACTTAGCATACTCTTCCTTACCCATGGTGGCCAGCAGTTGGGCTTTTCTATCAGCCTTTGCTTTGGCCTTCTCCAATGCTTCTTCCTGTCTTTTCGTAGCGGCAAATATCTCCTGCCGCTCTAGAGGAATTGGGCTAGCTGGTGTGCCTGCCGAGCCAACATACACAACATCATCATGTCTAGCAGAGTCACCAAAATTGGTTTGCTTATGGACATGGTGTGCATGCTCAGGTCTCTTGACAACTTCATCAGGGATTTTACCAGAATTTTTCTTCACTGCCGCTTTGGGCTACTCTGCCTTCTTAGGCTGGGATGCCTTCTCAGGTTGTTCCACTTTCTCTATACTTTCAACCTTTTTAGGTGGTGGCAGTTCGCCAAAACGGGCTGGCCGATTCACCCCGCTGTCCTTGCTACTTGACTCATTTGTCCATCGAGGCTTTCTCTGAGTTAGTTCCTCCTTACGGGATGCTTCTTTCATTGGCGCTTTCTCAAGCTGCCTAAAGGCTTTGGCTTGTGCCGCGGGGTCCAGTTTGTCAATTATGTCCACTGGCTCAACCTGCTGTGTCTTTTGGCTATTGCCTGCAGACAAGAAATAACGATGAAATTCAGCTTTCCGCTGTCGTTTCCCAGTTTGCTTCTGCTCACACTTGTCAGGATTTAATTGCTTATCCCATTCCCGACACTGAGCCTTCTGCTCTCTACATCCATGATCTCTACGAGCCTTCCGCTCATCGAGCTGCTTGGCACGAACAAACCGATCTCGATTGCATGCATGCCTTCTCTCTTTCTCCATCCTATGTGCTTGTGCTCTCTTTGACATGTCTCCTGGTAGTGGGGATGCGCAGGATGAAATTGACAACTCCGATATCTCCTCCCACCTTTGGTGGGGATCGTTTGGGTTAGGCCTCTCAGGGCCGCCTTCGCTCAAGTCCCATGGCGTTGGAATATGTTGCAGTGCAAAGACCATTTTTTCTGGCCAATTAGGATCCTCCCGGGCGATTTGATCCGCCATTCCAGGGCCGTACCACCGTTGGATCTTCACCAATTGTGCGGTGGTCAATCTCATTCCAAACCTTTCAGAGGCCATTTTCCAGCCTTCATCCAGGTCACTAAGTCGGTCACCGTGGAACCTGGTCCACACGGCCCGGTATTTTTGCTGCCTGCTGTAAGGATTATCAGCATATGGCTCAAAATCTAGTACCCGTTCCTCCTCATCTGGTCCCCATTCCGGTAAAGCCTGTCTTCGAGGACTCCAATCCGGGCCTCTCGGCCTACTGGGACTTTGCCCGCAAACCATTTGGGTGCACTCAGTGAGTGATTCCCCGCTGGTTTAATCTCCATCGCTCGGTGTTTTTGCGCACACCTGCGACTTCACCCTCTTCTTAGAGACCCCAGCCGACAGACCTAAAATATTGGCCGACGGGCCTGCGACATTGGCCAATGGGCCTATAACTCTGGGCCTTTCGGCCTGCCATCTCCAGGCCTCACCTGCTGTGGGGCTTTTCCGCTTCCCGCTCGATCGTCTGACTGTCTTCTAGTCTTCTTCTCTTTGAGCTTCTAGAATTGTTAGCATCCTCGCCCAAGTCAGACTCGGTACCCTCTCGGGTTGCTTCGCGATCCGCTCCTTGGCCTCTCGCGCTCGGTCTTTTTGCTTGTGTAGCCGGTCGCTCAGACTAGCTACTTGCTCCTCCGCTGAAGCACGGGCGACATCAGCCTCTCGACCTTTCTCCTAGCCTTCTTCAGGGCTACTTCATGCCGCCTCGCTTCTTTTTGTGCAGAGGCTGTGGCGATCTCTAGATGGGCAATCATGGCTGCCGTGTTTTGGTCACGCGCCTCCTGCACCTTGGCTGCTACATATCCCGCCTTTTTTCCAGGAGAGCCATGACTCTTGGGGCTTGTAGTAGGGCAGCCATCATCTCAACCTCTGCCGCCTCTTCAGTTCCCGTGGCCTCGGCCTCCTCCATGAGCTGGTCTTGGCCTTCCTCCAGTGCATGGTTTGCCGATGGCCCCGGTCGATCCTCTTGGACTGCTTCTCCTCTCGTCTCACCCTCTCGGGCTATGTCCTCCTATTCACCGGCTCCAATTGCTGGTTCCCCCTCTTGGGGTGCCAATTCGACCATTTCCATGGTCTCGCCCTCTCGGGCTGTGGGATCCAATTCCTCGGCGTCCATCACGAAGGAGGCCGGGGAGAGCCGAGCGTGCTTCTGGCCCAGTCTCTGTAGTCGTTGCAGTGGGCCACTCACACGTGGCTCCGAAACCAAATGATACGTGAGGATTCTTGGTGTGGGGCTCCTGCCCTCTTTGAGCCACAGACTTGCCTCGCCGGGCACCTAGGTCCTTACGGGGACCTAGGTGGCACCACCCCGTCCTACTCCCATATCATATACTATCGTATAAGCTGGTTGGGGTATCGTTACTGTATCTTGGGCAGGGCGTCCCCCACACCAAGGGGCCATTAGTAGGGCATCCCCCACATCAGGCCGGTGTGCATAACAATGAGGTAGAATGCATCATGCTCTAGACTAATATGCAGAACCAGAGGGGCGAGTTGAACTACCTCTCACCCCAGGCCAACATGCTGAGCTAAAAGAGTTCCACATCATGAATGGGCAACGAATCAAGAGAATTGCCCACAAACGTGGTCCAAGACCAATATGATAGGTAGGACACTAGGGAGATGTTGTGTTGGACCCAGATGATTATGAGGGGCATATGCGTTGGTATTAGGAAGTGCCAGAGAAGGTTTTAAGCTAGTGCAACCTCACGGGTGATGTTGGCACTATTGTGGAAATATTTGGGAGTAGAGTGAAGTAAGACTTTTAGTCATTTACTTAGGCTTTTAGTAGAAATCGATCTGCTATATAGCTTACTTATGAGTTGTAGATACTCGTAGTCTCATTATATGCTAAATTCCCCCAAGTAATAATGAAGATATGGCCTTGTGGAGTCCTAATACTTTAGGGACAGGCCGCAGGGGTATAGTGGGCTATGGTGTATCGATATGGGTCGGTTCTTGGGTACACTGGGCACGAGTGACGGCTGCACTATGTATTATACACTCGATGTCTGACTATTGTAGGTGATTGGCCCCAGACCGGCCAATCACCATGCACAAGGGGGAGGCTTGGTCCGACCCCTCAATGTTACCATTTGTGGCTCACCACCCTGCTCCGCACGGCCCGCACGAGCTGGGGAGCAAACGCCCGTGCACCCTACCGTCCCCAAACAGCCGGTCCGCCCAGACCGTCTTCTTGGGACCGGGATATCTGATTAGAGTGAGCGCGCGCCCCGATATATTGTATATTAGAAACTCTAAAAGGGGAGGGTTTTCCGGCCTACAGACGGGTATTGTAAAATAGAGTAGATGAGAGGAGAAGGGCTCCCATGGTGTATAATATAATAATGTACAATATGGAGGGGAAAAGGGGCCGCAAAGAGCTATTGTGTTATTGAACATGGCAGCACAGATATAACCAAGCCATACATGGGGGGATAATATAACTTAGGAACCAACGGGTTAGACAGGGTCCTGGGTGACCCAAGGTAATTCACCTTAGAAACAGAGGCAAACAGATAAATGGAATGTAAACAAAGCATTCGAATTTGAATATGTTTTTGGCGGTGCCCCTTGGGCTACCAAATTGCTGCCTTATGGGCAGTTACAAATATAGTTGCCTATCTCTTATTGTTGCAATTCAGAGTTACTGCTCCAAACCTCACCCTGACTTTGTCTCTCCATCTTACTCGCACTCATGACTGGCTCCCGAATCGAACGGGATGGACGGACCGAGCCCCGGTCGGTCACCAAGGGGCCAAGCCCACTTACACCACCTCTCCAGTTGTAGCATTGCCTACAACGCAGCGTTGTCCACTCTACCTCCACACTTTGATAAAGCACCCTTTAGGTTGCGCACAGAGGTGGGCCATCCAGGAACGGGGATGGACTAGGAACGGAGACGGGGATGGGAACGGGGACGGACCAGAGTCCGTCCCCGTCCTTGGGCCGGCAGGCCCAAGAATGGCCAGGGACGGATCCGTCCCTGGCTGGGAACGGACTGGGACAGATCTGGGACGGTATGCAGCCATCCCAATTCCATTCTAGGGCAGTACGGCCTGCCTAGGAGTCCGTTCCTGTACTGCCCAAGGCCTGTCTAGAGTCCGTTCCAGGCTGGTCCAGAGTCCGTTCCAGGCCGTTCCGAAGGCCGTTTTAGGCCGTTCTGAAGGCCGTCCAAGGCCATCCTAGAACCCATTCTGGAAGCCGTTCCACAGTACATAACAACATCAAATTCATGCGTGGACCAATAAGAATGCAGCGATCAGATTTGACGCGTGGGCCGCGCGCCCCACGGTCCACAAACGTGGTGCCCCTGCCCCCCTGCAGCACAGTTTGCGCCTGTTGCGATGGGTGGCAAGACCAAGCAGACGCAGCGGCGGCGGCATCTGAAGGCCGGGGAGTCACGGCCCCCGGCCAGACATCATCAAGGCGGCCCCCCACAACCTGCGGCAGGGGATGCCCGGGGCCAGACAGAGGGGCGCCCGGAAAGGCGGTCCCCCACCCCCCAAGGTGAGGGATCCGGGCATGCGGGGATGGTGGTGGCAGCGGCAGGGGGGGAAGGCCAGGGGGCGTCTGTTGGTAGCAGCGCCCCCACTCCCGGACCTATTTGACTTTTCGCATTTGGTGGCGGGGGACCTGAGGGACTCGGATCTGGAACCCAGCGCGGAGGCGGCTCTGAACCTACAACAGCTGTCAGCTGTTGGGGCATCTGAAGGGCTGTTGCCGGCCGGGGATCCCGAGGGCACGTCAGTGAGCGGCAGGGTAGGGTCTGCATCTGCGCCGGTGGCGATACCTGGGGGCCCATTGACGGCATCGGGGGCCGCCTCTGGAAGCGGGGTGAAGCGCGCGGCCAGTGGCGAGGGCGGGAATGCATCCTCAAGGGCAAAGTGGGCCCGAACGGAGGGAGGGGGTGGGGTGGGGGTCGCCTCTGGCAGCAATAGGTGTGTGGCCCCACCGTTGGGGCCTGGGCAGAGCGGCAGCCAGTGGGTGAAGCCATTGTATGTGGAAGAGGAGGGGCGGCCTGGCATCCTTGCAAGATACGACAGTGTTATGGGAAAGGAAGACGACCACAACAAGATCATTTGCCGCATATGTGGCAAAGGGATTTCCTTCAAGTCGTCATCCTTCTCGACTACGGAAAAGCATATGGGGCACCACAAGGTCATGCGACGGACGCTGCCCATTGCCGTGGAGCTGGCAGACAAAGCACGGGCGGATGGTGTTGCTTTTCCCATGGCTGAGTTTCTTGCGCAAACGGCTGAGGAGGGCCGCGAGGTGGGAGTGGCACATTACATGCAGCAGGAGGCCTTTGCCACAGGAACCGCCCCGTGGCAGCAAATGCAGACAGCGATCACTCGCTGGATCGCAGCGGATAGTATTCAGCTATCCGTTGTTGAGTCTCCAAACTTCTGCCGTATGTGCAAGGCACTCAACGGCTGCTGCCCCTCCTTTAGCCGGAAGGCCGTCACCAACGAAGTCCACTGTTACCACGTCGTCACATGCATTGTGTGCAATATGTTTTGTTGTCCCATGGTGTCCATGTGATACAGTCCGTAGCACACAACTGTGTTGGTTGTCAGCCTGAAAATAATGTCTTTGTTGTTATCGCAGGTGGCATCCATGCACCATCAGGCGGTGTAGAAGCTCCGGGGGATGGAGGAGTGGAATAAGGTGCAACAGGCCTTCACTTGCGACCTTTGGCGCTCTCACATGCGGCGAGAGTATTTTTTAATGACCATGCACTGGGTGGAGGAGACGCACCAGCATGGCAGCCACGCCAACTGCCAGTGGCGGCTGCGGAGCAGGTGCATGGGGTTGGTGCCTGTGGAGGCAGAGAGCATCACGGCTAAAGGTGAGAGGTTGTGCAACGAATGGGTAGTAGTGACTACCCAGCTGACAGCTGGTCGTGTTGTTTGTTATTTGTGATATTCGCCTTTGTTGCTTGTCGCAAGCAGTTTCTGTATGCACTGGTGGTGGACCTGGCCCGCAAGGAGCTGGAGGAGTATGGGATGATGGGGTGAATGGGTAGCTGCAATTGCCTAAGTACCAGCTGGTCGAGTGGTTTGTTGCTTGTCACAACGTGTTTGTGTATGCAGTGGTGGTGGACCTGGCCCGCAAGGAGCTGGAGAAGTATGGGATGACCGGCTGGTGGCCGTCCTTTGTCACGGACGCTGGGAGCAACGTCAGGCGGGCTATTAGGGGGGAGCTGACAGCACATGAGGTTGGGGAGGAACCTAGAGGCGGCATGGCAGATTGCTCACGCTGTGCCTGCCACGTGCTCCACAACGTCGTGACCCATGGCTTGACCAACCTACGCGTCCGTGCCATCCATACCGAAGGCTGCCAAAAGCTCTGCAGTGCAATAGACCGGTAAGTTATGATGTTGGTGTGTCTTGGTGTGTGTGTTGCTGTGCATGCATATATGTTGGTGGTTATTTGTGTGTGCTACAACTGCAGCAGCTGCTGCTGCTGCTGAGGAATAGTTTCATCAGCAGTGTGCATCTGTCCTTACAATGGCAGGGTCTCCGCGCTGGTGAACCACATGCGTGCCAGCGCGAAAGCCACAGCTGAGCTACGAAGGCTGCAAGTGGAAATAATAAGGGAGGGCAATAACGTAGTTTCTAGTGATGAGGAGGGGGTGCCTGCATCAGAGGTGCCCTCCGATGAGTCGGGTGAAGGTGGCAGGAGGCCCAACCTGCGGAGGGTACTCCAGCTGGTGAGGTCTGTAGAAACTCGATCGAATAATACATTTTTTTATGCTGCAAAGTTCTGTGCGCCTGAGGAAGGCCATCGACAGATGGTTTGGGCTACACCCCGAATACAATAATCCCATCAAGATTACACAATGGGGCTACCTGGAGGCCCTCCTCCCAATCTTGGCATCTATCAAGAGGTGCTGTAAGAGGCTGGAGGTGGAGGCATACCCCACGGGCTCCAAGGCTCTCACCAAGCTGATGCACCTCCGGCGTTTCCTTTACAAAATGGGCGGCATGGACAATAAGGGGCCATATAGTGGGTTGGTGCCATTCTGCAGTGACATGGCCTACAAACTAGAAGAGGCCCTCAGCAAATCCACGTGGGTCTGACAAATAGCCTTTTTGGCTTTGATGGACCCCACCGGTGAGCAATCGTTGCTAATCACTCAGTGATGGTGTTGTTGGTGTTGTGTACTATTTCTCACTGTGGTGTCATTCACATATTCAAACACATATAAAAGTCAGAAGCAATGCTGATGAATTGCATGGTGTGTGTGCAGTGTATGCCTGGAAGGCTACCCTAGGGTCCTACATAAAGGTACTGGAACCCATCAGGGAGAAGTTGTGTCGGTGGATGCCGTGATGGAGGACATGTCGGCTGAGCTGCTGGAGCTGTGTCTAAAATTCGCGAAGGACATTGGGTGGTCAGAGGCATCGGGGCAAGCAGGCCTGCCGCCCCATCCTGGACAGCGGCCCGTGCGCAAGCCGAGGGAGAAGCGCACGGGGCATAAGACGTTTGACACTAGCTCCGAGGAGGATTGTGATGCAACTTGGCACCAGGGCCCAAGGGCAAGGGGTGCCGCGGGGCCTAGCCAACCTGCGGGAGGTACAGCAGACGGCGAACTGACGGATGCCATGCAGCGGTTGATCGCGCAATACGTTCAGGAGTTCTTAATGGAACGTTGGAGTTTGTGTGAGCCGGGTACCCCACGAGAGGAGGATGCACTAGATTATTGGCCACGGAATAGTGCTCGATGGCCCATAGTGGCGTGGGTGGCCCGGCACTCATTGTGTGTGCCGGCCGGAAGTGGTTCGTTAGAACGGGGCTTCTCGGTATCTGGCCATACTGTGCGATCTCGGCGGGCAACTCTAGGGGACGAACGCATTGAGCAGCTGATGTTTTTGTCCGGCAACACTGACTTGTAAATTACAAGTTGTAATTCTCCGGATTCTATTGGCTTGTCTCGACTTGGCCTATGGCTCAGTGTGTGACTTGTTTTAATTTGGCTATATACCCAGCTTGTACATTGGGCAATGTGCATGTTGCCTTTGCTGCAAGTCAGGTGTCCCTGTGAAGATGTGTCTCCTGGCCCTGAATCCGGCCTTATGAATGCCTCCGCAACTTGCACTGGTCCGACAGTGCCCCCCCCAACTCGTAAGACCTCCAATTTGCATGGTCCGCTCCTGGGGAACGGACAGGAACGGACCTGAATGGACAAGGACGGGGCCGTTCCATGTCAGGAACGGGGCCGTTCCTAAGCCGGGACGGATCCGTCCCTGGGCAGGAATGGACCCGTTCCAACCCCATTCCGGCCCGGCCCAGATCCGGCCCAAATCTGTTCCTGGGGAACGGCCCAGGAACGGACTGGAATGGACTGGGACGGGAACGGGGACGGGTCCATTCCTGGGATGGGGACAGACACCGTTCCCGTTCCCGTTCCTATGCCATTTGGCCGGGCCCAGCTCTGGTTGCGCATTGCCTTGTGAGTGGCCCCTACAGCTGCATCCAAGTCTGCTATATTTCCGCTGCTCCTGCCACACGAATGGCACAACGCAGTATCTACCACTACCAATGCCTCGTTCACTGTCCTTTCCGCCAGCCGCCAAGCCCATCGCTATGCCTGCACAGCGCTCTTGTGCGCCAGGGAAAGCATCCTATATGCCTAGGGGTTGTGTGCCCCCTGCCGGTGCAGTCACCGTTTGACCACCAAATCCTGCTACCTGCTATATGATCCCCCCCATGCCTATGGGGGTTAGGAGCTATACTATGGTGCCCTGGTATGCTCAGCCCCTTAGGGTGTGGGGAACCATACTCTTGACTGTATAAAGAGTTAGGCATTGGCAGGCCCCTGAGAGTGGGAGCCACTTGTCGGGCCCCCACTCCTCAATAGGTTTTGCCAAACCGCAGCCCACATAGTGGCAAAAGAATGGTATGCCATAGCCGAGGTTGCTGGCCAAGGCCACCAACCACCCTATATATTACATGACAAAGCAAGATACAATTATTTTAAATTATAGCATTTTTTTATTTTTAGTGTTGCATTAAATTACCCAAAATGAGCAAGGTGAACTAGCCTCTTTTTTAAAAATTATTATATAGTGCATAATTCCTTTTTCCAGGGATCAAGCCTATGCATCATTACTAATTCAAATGTTCTCCATGCTTTTGCAGCATGTTCTAATCCAAACCACTTAAAAATTAACTTAAAAAAATAAGTTTCTTCTTCAAAAACTGACCTTGCAAGTATTCACAGTATCACAACCCCTTCCTTAGGAGCCTATAACCAACATGATGCACACAAACGAATTCTGCCCAAGTTCAAGAAAACCACCACTTTTCAGTAGTAAACAAAATACAACCACTTTTTCATTGGCAAACACAACATGCATTAAGCCATAGACACCAAAAAGATGCACAAGCTGGAAAGAGTCATTAGCTCAGTGCCATGCTAGGGAAAGAGATACCCCGGCATATCCTTTAGGGTTCATACCTATGGAATGGGTGACGAGGGGTACTGTTGTGGAAACACTTGCGGTAGGTGTAGTGGACCATTTATTTCTCTTATTATCTTTAGATAATAGTGTGCAACTTCATATTTATAGTATAATGATTTAATTTACCTCTTGGCCTTTATTGCCTCAATATGCGGATGCATATATGATTTAAAGATGCAAAACATTATGTATTGCAACCTGGATAATGGGGGCCGAGTAGGGGGAGTTTTGGAGCTGTTTTGTTGACCGGAGGCCCATTTTGTATAGTGCATTGTGGTTGCGTGTTAATGTACTAGCATACTTGGAGGTGTGATGGTGGGGCGGTATTTGGACGCAGGGGCAAATTATCTGACTGTAATTGTTGTTCTTGGCTCACTGCCAACTCCCGGCGGGGCGACCGCAGGCCCCCGCTATTTCATAACCGCTGCTACCACCGGCCTAAGGATGTAGGCCTTGTGACCCCATGGCCCCGGGCCCTGCTGCATACTCCAAAGAAGTGTGCGCCCCGATTATGTTGGATCTGCACACCATCGGGCGGAGATCCGAGGTCACCCATAAAGCGTGGACCGGGCGACGGTAGGCGCATGCTGGCTCCAACGAACAAAAACCATATCAGGTACAACCTCAGAGTCGAACGGTTGAGTGACTCAATAACTGGAAAGAGACATCAGTCAATGGAGCACCATCTCATATAATCAAAAACATAAAATATCCCCAAGCCCCTAGAAAAGAAGTCGGACTCTTCATGATGGGACAAAGTCTATTTTCAGGACTACTTATAGCGACATTGTAGCTGCCCAACCACCTCTTTTTTTTAAGATGCTCTGTGGCGATACTGTAGTTGCAAATAACAATATTTCTCATGTATAACTATAACATGGGGTAATCCACCCTGGAAAGCACCATCAGGTGTGGGCCCACATTTCCAATTTGCATGTTTTTGGGTGCCTCAATAGGCCCCAACCTTTTCAACCAAAAGTAATCAGCTTTTAGGGTAGCAATGAGTTCAGCATGAGCAACACCCTTTTTCAAAATGCTTAGCTTCACCCGAATCAGAGAGCTGCGGTCAACTTTGGATCCACTGGTTTTCACCGTATTGTTATATAACCGAGTGGCCACGGTGAACACACTCAATTTAATTGGTAATTTTGACGTACAGGGATGTGTTTAGTTATCACCAAACTCCCATGAGACACCAATTCCTCCATTTTTTGGGAATTAGACCTAAATCCCAATGGGGGAAACGAATCTATATATGCTTGCTATTGTGCACAGTGGGAAGTGTTTTGGTATATAAAGGCTGTTGGTGTGGGGCTCTTGGCCTCTTTAAGCCGCGGACCCACCTCGCAGGGCACCTAGGTCTTTACGGGGACCTAGGCGGGACCACCCCGACCTATTCCCATATCGTATAATATCGCTAAGGGGCTTGGGGTACGCCACCATACCTTGGGCAGGGCGTCCCCCACACCAAGGGGCCATGAGTAGGGCATCCCCCACAATAGGCCGGTGTGCGTAACATTCGTCCCCCTCAGGGAGTGGGACGTCCCTGTCTCAATACAGTGATATAGGAATAGATGCATGTGTGGCCAGTGGGCCTATTGTGTGGAGCAGCTAACTGTGCACTTGGCCACATGCTCAGTTGGATCCAGGATATGGATACATTTACATGGAAGAGGAAAAGAGTGGTTGCTATATGGACAGTGCGTCTGCGGACAACCTTCATTAAAACTCTTCCCTCAGCATGACAGCTAGAATGTTCAATGTCAACTCAATGACCTTTCGGCCTGATGGTGACCTCTCGGTCTGCTATAGCCCAGGTCAAGTCGATCACACACAGGGGCTACCCCGTGCGTCTGCCACGACGTCCTCCACCAGCCTGCCATGCGCGACCTCATCCACGCAGAATGTAGCTAGGCTGGCGGGCTCGTCCTCTCGCATGCTCGGATGTCCTGACCAGCGGGCCATCTCCTTCCACTCGTTCTCCGTGGAGGATTGCTATGGATATCGCATTCATATGTCCGAAGACAGAATGCGACCTCGCGCCTTGGTACCCAGTATTTTTCTGGGCCCAGCAGAGCATTGCTTGCGATAGCAACATAGATTGACTCATGTCAATGTGTACATTTTGTACTACGTGTATTGCGACCAGTTTGCACATGCATCACAGGAGTTCTGCTATTTTCAAATGCTTGAACCAATTCATGTGCATTTGCAACTGCTTTTGCCAATTCCCAATTACTATGTTCATGTCCATAACCCAGCCACTTGACAAGGTACACAATAGAGTCCTGCCGTCGGCTGCGTTTCTTGACTCTTTTGTCAAGAATACATTCAACTTCATACTCCAATTCCCCTTCGATCTCGATAGGGACTGGGGGTGGCTGTACTCTGCCACTAGCTTTCTAAGTCTTAAGCTTTGATACATGGAAAACCGGATGTATCTTACTCATGCTGTCTGGAAGTTCTAGTCGATATGCGACAGAACCTATCCGCTCGAGGATGGTGAAGGGCCCAATCCACCTTGGTAGTAATTTTTGTGTTCCCGGGTGTTTGAGGGTAATATGTTGTGTCAAAAGGAGGACGTCATCTCCTTTGTCATATGACACTTCCCTCCGATGGCGGTTAGCATGCTTTGACTGCCTGGCCTGTGCTTTTTCTAAGCACTCTTTGGCCTCTTTCAGCGTTGTTTGGACACGTTGATCAAACCGTGTCACTGCTGGTAATCCCTCCACGAGGGGTGT